>RJWM01016545.1:0-45242 GCA_004363535.1 Dasyprocta punctata
AAAAAAAAAAGAAAAAAAGAAAATTTCGTTCTTCAGTGCTGGGTATTTTTTGTATCTATGTCAGCAGAGGTCTAACTGAAGAAAAAAATGAATAGGAACAATTGAGGGACACTGTGGAGAAAGAACATGAAAAGTCAAGAAACAGCAAACTGAGTGGGACATTTTAATGATATGAATCTATAGTGAAAGAGCAAAAACCTTCTGGTTTATTCTAAGCCTTTATTCCATCAAATGTAACAAATAACTCCAATGAAACTCCTAAAAGCCGAGTATCATCCAAATAACAACATACTCTACTCAGCATCATGCACAGAACTATTATTGTGCCTAAGCTAAGCTGATGTGTTTATGCCTTGGGGTCTACTTAGCTGAAATGTGTGCTGGAAATAGGAGAATCACAGTGAACTTTGAGACTTCAACACGTCCCCTGAAGCTTTGGAGCTCTTCAGCTATTTTGTAGGATGACAATGGTGTAGATTTAGTCCTCTAATTAACTGTCAATTCATTAGACCAAGGGCTTAAATTCATTTTTGTAACTTCTGAGGGACAATGAGAACTTGCTCCTTAGTTTGGAAAAATTTTTAATATTCAAAACAGTATCTTACATGGTAACATCATGAAGGTTTAAGCAGGCATGCTATAGAAAGGAAATCACTTTTGGAGCCCCAGTGTAAACCCTGTTTTTGAAAGTGTAGTTTAATTTGACCTATCTTTTGCACTGATAATTGTTCAGCCCAGCCCATGCTGAACAGGTGCTCTACCACTGAGCCACACCCCAGCCCCTAAACTCTCATTATTTATTCATGTAACTTCAGTTTCCTTATCTTTCATATGAAGGGTAGAATCATTAAACTACTTGGATTAGTCAGTTTTCCTGATGCTGGACACAATACCTGGCATTCACAATTTAAAGGAGGAAAGTTGAATTTAGCTCATGTTTCTAGAGGACTCATTCCACAGCCAGCTTGAAGGCAGGAACACTGTGGCAGAAAGGCACGGTAGAGCAAAGCTGCTTGGCTCACACAAGCTGGGGAGCAGAGCAGACAAAAGAATCAGAGAGGAAAGTGTGAGGGACCACACGTGGTGCCAAGGACCATGACTCCGTGCCCACCAGGACACACCAAGAGCATGTACTCGCAATCTTCTAGGTGTTTTTTAATCCAATAAAATTAACATATCAGGACTAGCTAATGTCTATGCTACTTTACAAAACTGTCTTGAGGTTTATCAAAAATGAGGCATAAACAGCATCAAGATGGTCAGTGAAGGGCAGTTTTGATACTCTTACTTGATAGAAACTCTTACTAGTAAACCAGCTTAGCATCCTACAGAAAATTCACTTTAACTATGCTATAGAAATATTTCATCAACTTTCATATTTAGGTTTCTTTTTTGTCATTTCATTTTTGTACTGCAAAGTTAAATAACCGATATACTTTAGTTGCCTTAATATCCCAATATAATGTTCCATTATGTGGATGTAGAAAAAGAAATCAGCTGCCTTAGAATAAATTGAAAGAGCAGTTTTGCTTTGCAGAAAGTCTTCATAAAAGGGAGAAATCTAAATTTTTTCACATTTAGCATGGTAATTGTATTAGTCACTGTGACACAACACCTGATCCCCACAGCTTACAGAAGGAGAGGTTTATTTGACTCACAATTTCAGATAGTTCAGTCAGTGGTAAACTCCTCAAATCATGGCAGCCAGGAAGCAGAAGAAATAAGAAGAGCCGGAGTGAGAGGTATTCTCCAAGGCACTTCTTCAGAGATTCACCTCCTCCACCAGGGCCCCACCTCCTACCAGAGCATTGAGCTTGATCCATTCATGAAGTTAGCACCTGTATGAATCCAATCACCTTTCAAAAGTCCCATTTGTGAACATGTGAGACTTACAAAGGGTAGTTTATATTTCAACTATAACAAGACTTAGAGTGGACATTTGTGATTTGAAAGCAAATCTGCCTGCCCTACTAATTCTGACCTCCTCCTTTCTCCTTTAGAGAAATAGTTGTGAAGTATAAGGAAGTTCAGGCTTTCATGAGATAAATTCTTACAATTTGTATTTAACAGCCAGTAATGGAACCACATGCAAATTAAGTATTGTGCAACTCTTAAGTACATCTACAGTAAAAACAATTTGCATTTATCTCCAAAATTCTTCAAAGTTAGAAGTCATTATTGGATATTAATACATTTAGACAAAAGAATCACTGATTCCATTGAGTTTAAAGCCCAGGAAATGTGCCCATTCTCTTTAAAATATACTCTCTTTAGAATATGTTCTCTTCTAAAAGCCTCTTCTGTAACACCAGGCCTTGTCTGAATGCACTGGGCTTCCTAAGCTGTCTCTTTTCCTAAACAACCTCCTTGTGATCAAAACAATGGATTTATTTCATTGTATTGTCTTCATAAATACAAGTATTCTCATTATTCTAAGGTCTTACTAGAAACAGGCTAGAAAATATTTTCACCTTTTATTTCTTACTGTATCACTAGAGAGCATTTGTGCACTCAATAGCTCATCATTTAAATCTATTTTAAACACAGGTTACACTTACGGAGCTCTTACCTATGTCAGATATTGTTTTAATGCTTCATTTCATCTTCACAACAATCCATTGATATAGGTGCTATTTTGGTTCTCACATTATGTTAAAGAAATTCATGCACACAGAAGTTAAGTTCCTTGACTTTGACAAAGTCCTTAACTCCTAAGTAATAGAGCTAGGTTTGAATCCAAGAGATCAGTATTAGCATTATTTTCTTATGCACTACACAAAAATGCCACATAAGACTTCTGCAACTCCTTCTAGGAAAGATAGAAAAAATAATTCTTTTAATATGACTGGAGGTGTCAGAAAACTATCAAAGCAGTGGGAGCTTAAGGGTCCATGATCCTAAAGAAAAGAGAATCTTTGAAAGATGAGAACTATGTTTGACAGCATATTTTTCCTCCATGTACCAGGCAATTCCAAGGAAAAACTGAGATGATAGAAAACATAGCAAGATTTTGGGTTAGTTCATGGGGTTGGAGGTCCGAGTACTGAAAGAGGACTGTGTTTGCTTTCATCACTATGACAAAATAACAAAGAAAATTGTTTTAAAAGAAGAAATATTTATTCTGGCTCACAGTTTTAGAGGCTTTAGTCCATGGTCACTGTTTGTTTGGGGCCTGTGGTGAGGTGATACATTATGATATAAGCCTGTGGTGGAAGAAACTTGTTCACCTCATAGTGGTCAGGAAACAACAGAGTGGAAGGACTTGAAGTCTTGATATCTCTTTCAAGGTCATATCCCTAATAACCTAAATTCTTTTCCACTAGGTCCCATTTCCTGAAGTCTCCACTACCTTCTAACAACACCACAGGCTGGTGACCAAGTTTTTATTATATGATCTGTTGGGGGACATTCAAGACTCAAATCATAAGTGGTGTTGGTGGATATCACAGGGTTTCATTAATAACACTCAGAAGGCTGTAAATTAAGACAGAAAGGGACAAGAAATAGCTAAATCTCTACAAAAGCTGATGAGGTGCTTTGTACTTTTTCAATTCCTTTTAAACTGAAAATTAATCTCAATTTCTTGACAGCAGCTAGTGCAAATCTTTTAAAGAAAACAGTAACAAAATACAGATCCTCAACTATCTGTATGATTTCAATTTAAGATGCCTAGCATTTAATAAAAAGTAACTAAGTATGCCAAAAAAGACGAAAACTGGTTGAAAATGGAGACAAAAGATGTCATAGAAGACCAAGATACTAGAGTTCCCAGAAATAGAATTTAAAACAACTTTGACTCATGTATGGAAGACATTATAAACATGATGAGGATTTTCAGAAGCAAGTTTTAAAGTATTGTTACATGGAAATTCTACATCAAAAAAGTACATTTAACTGGTGTTTAAACTCAATATGTAGGTTTAATAGTGTATTAGATTTAGGTGAATAGGGAATTGGAAAATTGAAGGACAGATCTAAAGAGACTATTCAGACTGAAATGCAGAGACAGTAGTATGTAAAATGTGTATATGGTGAATATACTACACAGAGAAAAAGCCTACATGTTTTAATAAGAATCCTAGGTTGGTTGGAGAAATTTAATGGGTAGAAGGGTTTATGAAGCTCTAAAGAGCTGTTAAGTCATCCTTTCATGAAATACTGAATCTCCAAGAAGAAAAAGTACAATTATAGACGATGGAAAAAAGAAGAAAAATTTAATGTCAATCAAAAAGGAAAACAAAATGTATTACCTCTCAAATGTCACTGTCAGCCACATGTCAAACTTGCACATTTGACTTCTTCTCTACCATGTGTTTAAACCAGAATAGTGTCTGGTTTTTTATATGTTGATGTAATAGAGTCTGGTATTCTGTACAACTCTTTCCCTCAGTCAAAAGTTCTTGGATTTTTTTTTTCCTGCATAGAAATTAACTGTAGGTTAACCCTTAAGAAGGAAGCTTGCAAATGCTTTTTAAAAGAAAGGGAACTATTATGCCAAATAGCCAAATGGTCACTGAGATATAATTATATATACTGTTTGATTTTGTGTGGTCAACATGTAGCTTTTCAGAATTAACCCCAATTTATCTCTTAAAAATGTGAACACGCCATATTGAAATTTACATAAAGCTTGTGTTTTTTAAGATTAAACCATTATTAACATGAAAGAAAAATATAAAGAGAGAAGCATAATTATTGTTCCACAATTTTACCTGCAAGGTAATATATTACTTGTGCATAGCAGGCAATAATCCATTTATTAAGGAGAGAGTTTTTACTCTACTTTATGATTATTACTTTTTTACTGTTACATTTATTGTTTCTTAATAGGTGTTTACTTACAAAAACAATTCATGATAACTTCTTAAATCTACATTTAAAAGGTCAACAATGTAACCACAGAATAGAGTACCTTAAAACTGACAATTGGCTAGGTGGTCTGGCACAGGGTGAGAGTGGTATAAAATATGTGTGTAGTGGTACTGTTGGTAGAACCAGTTCATAACTGAAAGGAAGAAGCTCCACACCAAGGATTTGGAAGGAAACATTTTATTATGCTAGCAGGTTGGTATGAACCAGGTCCAAATCACCAGCCCTGAGTCAGTTTGGGTTTTAGTTTATACAGGTTTTGCAAGCAGGAAGTACAGAAGCTTAAAAGTGTGGTTGGTTTTCATTGGGTTAAGTTAGTCATTGCCTGTTGCTAGGTGGAAAGCCCTTAAAATAAGTTAGAAAAAACAGAATATAGTTTTAGGAGGGAAAGCACAGATAGTGCAGCTGGTTGTGGTAAGATTGACCTGAGTCAGACATTTATGTGAAACAACTCTGTGAGCCAGGTAAGGCTGACTGGGTTTAGCAGTTCAGCGACACGGTGGGTAGGATGAACATATCTTGTCTCAATATGATATCAGGCTGCTAGTTAGTTTTGAAATTTCAAAATTTTTGTCACAGTATCACCACCAGGGAGCCAATGGTAAAATGATGAGAGACTGCACATCCACACATTCAATACAATCATCACACTGATAGAACTATTAATGTGGCAAAGTATCTTCTGATAAAATAGATAAGGTATAATAGAAAATAATATACATTGTAACTCTGAATTTACTTGGGAACAGTAGAGCAGTGTATCCTAAATTCACAAAATTACCTATGCATTTTAAGTAAGTATTTCCATTTTGAAGAATGTACTTTAATGAAACAATAATATGTCTTTTAAATTGTTTCTTAAATTTATTTTATATATTAACAGCAGCAGGTAGTAGCAAAAAATACCGAATGAAAATGGCGTAAATGTTCGGCAGGTTGGTAGCATCTGCGTGTCTGTCGTAATTCACTTGTTTGTACATTAACAAAGTAAACTATTATATAGAAATAAAAAATTGTAAGTCAGTGGATTTTGCTTACTTGCCAAAATGCATTGCCTGAAACAAAAATATGGATGCATATATTTAAAAAGTCAAAATAGATGTGTATTGCAACAGTCAATAATTTCTTCTTGTTGCTGTTTAACAGGCAGTGCCGCTGGTTTTTATATGCAGTGCAACATTGCAAACTCCCATTGAATATTCCTAAGTGAGGGTATTCTTCAAAGCTAAACACTGGGGACTTTCTCGTGCTGCATAATTAGCCATGTCTCCAAAAATATGTGTTCTTTTGAGCGTGCTCAAAATGTGTTCCACAACTCTGCAGAAGCCATCTCTGAGAGCTGAAGAATAAATGTTTCAAAGAGAGAGAAAAATAGTAACATGTCTTTCCTACTTCATCACTCAGAAAACATAATCTGCATACCTTGAGAGGAATAGGATTTTACTTTTCAAATGTGTCATATTGTATTTATTTATTTATTTATTTATTGGTACTGGGGATCAAACTCATGACCTCACACTAACCAGGCAGGTACCATACTGCTGAGCTATATTCCCAGCCCCAGTGAGCCATATTTTAAAAGTTATACTTACATTGAACATATCAGTGTGATGTAATGCTAGGAGTGAGTGAGCATATGCTATTTTACCAGCTCAATTAATTTTAATTTCTCACTTAAATTTTACTTTGAAAAACGAGGGTATTTCTTCCTCTTAGTACCTTAGGTACCATTAGCAGATTGTTCTCCCAGAAAATCATGTATCTCTTTCTCCTCCAAACTAAGTTTGCTCCAGGAAAGAGTTGATACCTGTATAAATTATGTTGTAAAAAGAGAGGCTAATATGAAACATATATCAGGCATTGGTCCATAACACAGAGAGAATCTCTTTGGCAAATACTCTCAAAACTTCTTTCTTGGAAGTTGAAGAAAGACCCAATGTTCTCCAGGAGTGATGTCTTTGCAATTAGAAAGTTTCTTTCTTGGTCATTTACTTCGGTGGTCACATCTGAAATGTGTACAAGTGGGCTCTGAATTGTGAACACTATACATAATGCAACACATTTCTTAATGAGGGTAGGACTATTTTATAGAAGAAATAGATATAGACTTTTTTTTGTCAAGCTTATGGTTACATTGGCAATACACATTTATTACAAACTTAAGTGATGTCGATTTGCTTTGTCAGCTCCATTTGCCAGTAACTACATCCACAATTATTTCTGCAACACGTTTCTAAATCTGTTCTTTTTTTTTTTTTTTTTTTTTTTTTTTTTTTTTTTTTTTTTTTTTTTTTTTTTTTGTACCTGAATATCCATCTTTGCCTCAAACATAACAGCGGCTTCTTTGAGGCGTCTGAAATTATGGGCTAGATAAAAAACAATAGTTTTGATGTGATCCTAGCCATCAGTTGGGTGCCTACAGTTGATGAGAAGCATTGATGTACATTTTTCCTCTAAGCCTTTTTCAGTCTTTTCTTCTAGTGTTTTAGGTCCAGAAGCAATTGGTTTCTGTGACACCCAATGCTGATCTTTAATTTCTTGCTGAAATTCACTCAATACATCCCAGCTAATATCTTTCTTGGAATATTGCTAAACACAGTGAGTAACCATTAGCAAATATTAAAATTTGGGCTTTTTTTTTTTTTTTTTTTTTTGCGACACCGGAGATTGAACTCACAGCCTCGCGCCTGCTTAAGCCACTGAGCCAAATTCCCAGCCCTAATTTTTTTTGAGGCAGGGTCACACTATGTCACTCAGGCCGGTCTTGCACTCACGTTGTAGCCCAAGCTGGCCTCAAACTCACAACGCTCCTCCTACCCTTAGCCTCCCGAGTGCTGGGATTAAAGGTGTGCGCCACCACGCCCGGCTGAATTTGGGCTCTTTCTAAGTCCTCTCATGAAACACAGATAGAGAAAACAAGTAATATTCTAAGTTATTGTAGGCAAATCTCACTAAATTACTAATCTCAGCACAGCGGGAATAGGCTGCTTTCTAGTGTTTAATACCTAATACACTGTCACTTAACACTCAGACGCTAACCTAATATTTTGCAAGTTAAATATTTTGTTCAATAGCAAACCTATTTCTGAATTAGGCAGGCTAAGTGCTTTGGTCCAAAATTTAAGGACTTAGCACAATTAAAGTTGATTATTTTGATAATATGACTACGCATTATGAATCCAGAATGGGGAGGTGAAGAGATTTTGGTTCCACACAGTCAGTCATCAGGAACTTAGTCCTCATTCCGCCAAAGGCAGAGTTCATCAGATTCCCAAACAGCCAGAAGCCAAGGAAAATGATGGATCACTGCTTATCTGTGATTTGCTAAACCACACTGAGGTACAAGTGGCTGCTTTTACCCACATGCTGGGGTCTGTGGCTCTGCCATGCATGACCACATCAAACTGCCAGGACACAGGGAGGTGTTTCAGCCACTGCCTTTGGTGACACATTACGATGGCTCTGATCACTGGCATCCTTCTTGTTCCTCTCCCTGAAGGGATTGTATCTGAGCTAATGTTTCTCCGCTAAGAAGAAAATTTTCTGTAAATTTCTAAAGGTCTTTTTTGTTTAAGAGAATTATTTTCTCACTGCTTATAAATTTTTTCTTCATAGTTATTAAAATCCATTTTGCTTTTGTTTCTGCAACTACAGAGAATCTGTAAATTTAAATTATCTCTTGTCTTTTAGTTATTATTTGAGTACAACTGTATCTAACTTCGAAGCACATGTTTCCCACCATGTAATGATCTGCTAGTGTTCATAATAAGCCTCTGAGCAATATGGAAATGAAAATGCAACCAAAAATGACTGAAGTTAAAGGAAAAACTCAATGCCCACCACCAGGGAGATGCCAAGTGCTGTAGGAGGAGAAATGGCAGGGAGGGATCCTATTCACCTATGAGTTTGAAAAAAAAGACTCAAAGGCTGACATGAGAAGCAGGAATCCAGGATCAAAAATATATGACGTAGGCATCAGAAAAACAAGAGGTAGAGGGGAAAACAGGCTGCAGTCAGGTTGCAAATCATATGAGATGAACCCTACGTCTAGAGTCATCTTGGTCTTTTAGACTTTGCTAAGGATAGTAAAGGATAAAAACAAAATGACAACAGAAGGGGGAATAACAGATCAATAGTTAGGAAAGATCTGGAAAACTGAGAGCAAACAAAAGAGTGTTGACTGACACGAGGTAAAAGAGAAAGTGATTTACACGATAATATTTCCCTCAAAACTCACCAAGCTCCTGGAGAACACCAAAAGGACTGTGCGAGTGTGAATTTCCAGGTCATGGGGCATGGGGGGAACAGCAGGGAGAGAAACTAACCGGGAGTTGTCAAAAAATAATGCAGTGGTTACAAAGACAGATTTTGTGGGCAAATTCTGCCACTGATCAGGTGTGAGGTCATGGACAAGTTAGTTAACCTGTAGCAGGACTCAGTTATTTTTATTTGGAATACAAGGTAGTATTAATAGCAGTACTTTCTCCAAGAACTGTCATGTAGATTGGCGTGGCATGTAGCGTGGTACCTGGTGGACCATTTGCAGTTATGATTGTTACTGTAATCTCATAAAAAGTACATTTCATATTTGGAACCTTACGTGTCTCTTTTCCTCATCTTTGCCTCCCCACCAGCTTCTGGTAATGACCATCATCCTTGTTATTCCTAAATAGAAGGAAAATAACACAAAAGATTTACAAGTATTTAGTCACAACTTGTCATTTCAATCCCTTTTAAAATTTAAAGTCCATTGCTAAGGGATCAGTGAGAAAGAATGAGATCTGAACAAAGCCAACACCAAGAACAAACACACAGAAGAGCAATGAAGTCAGCCTGGCACCTAAGAGACTGCCAGGGACAAATGAAATCACAAGTGGGAGAGCGTGGAAAGGGAAAGTTACAGAAAAATGAAGATCCAGTCAAGTATCTCAGGTCCCTGTCTGCTAACTTTACACTGTGGTTAAAGACAAGCAGAAGACTATGAGATTCTCCAGGCAACGACTGAAGTTTGCTCATATCTTCAGGGTCTTTGATTGACTTCCACTGGTGCCTATTTTATGCTCATTTCAATTCAGCTACCTGGAGTTTAGAGTCCCATGGGCACAAGTGTAAAAACATGCAGAGAAAGGATCTAGCTTCTGCATGTTTAGTAGATTACAGATAGATTCTGCATTAAGACCTAATTGATCGTGTGTTCACGAGAGAGAGACAGACAGAGACAGAGGCAGAGGCATTCTAAAATGTTTTCTGAGCTTAATTTTAGATGGCAAAATTATAGCTAACTTCGGTTTTTTTGTTTTTAATTTTTTTTAAAATTTAACTATCAACAGTAAGTCTATATTACATTTTTGAAGCAAAAAACAATAGAAATTATTAAATATTTCAAAGTTCAAAAAACTCTTAATCAGATGACTTCTAAAGCACATATCCCCACTAAAGAGTCTACATGAGGTTTACTTATAATTGGCAAAACTGGTCGTTCACAGTATAAATTATGTGACTCTGTTCCATGTCTAACACGTTCATTATTGTGCAATTGTGAAGTACAGACAACTCTTTCAGTTCAGTTTAGAAATGAGAGTCTCAGTCTTGCAGAGATGGCGGGGATGTGGAAGGGTTCACTGTCATCCCTGGCTCCTGACCCCTCTCTGCTTTCTGACTGCCATGGGGTGGGCGGCTGTATTTTGCCAAGGCCCTCCCACAGTGACATGGTGGAAACCAGACAACCATGGACTGAAAACTTGAGCCGAAATAACCCTCAGTTCCTTTAATCTGTGGGTGTTGGGTACTCAGTCTTAGAGCCTACATATTGACTAAGACATTAATGATTCCAAATATTGTCAACCATGTGAAAATTATTTCCATTCTCAGTGGAAAGATAATATCCCAACGTTGAAAGCAATGAGTTTAGTGTAAATCTTACTTAATGTAAAGCAGTTAAATTATTTCTATGCCTACTAAGCCATAAAAATGCTATTTTAAATTTCTCAGATCAAAGCATCAAGATTAAGACACGGGAGTACTAAAAAAGGAAAGTAAAATCATTTATCCCTACTCAGAAGACTATCTGAGCTTACCTGGAATAGGGCAACAGCCCCACATCTTGTCTCCCTGCCCTCATCTTCTATGCTCCTTCCAGTACAGAGCAAACAGGCATTTTTCTAAAACATAAATGAGATCTTGCACTTCTTCAACTTAAAAGTCTTCATCCAGAAGAGTAAAATCCCCAGCTCTTATGCTCTTCAAGGATCTGAGCTACCTACACTCGTCCTCATCACCCCCCCAGGCCTGTCCTCAATCCCTCCAACTTCGTCCTCTTGTCCTAGGTTCCACCCCTGAAATTTCCCCTGAAACTCTAGCCTTTCAAGCTTGCTCTTTTCTCAGAATCTTTTTTCTAATTTTTTTTTCCATTTTCTGCCTCATATCATTTCTTGGCTATCTCCATATTATTCCTGTCTTCCATCTTCATAGAAAACTTTTGATTTTTTTGTTTTGGTCTGGTCTATTTATATGTATCCTCAAAGTCCAAAATAGTGAGTACAGTGTAGGACGAGCTAGTAAAATTTTTTTAAGCGAGATAGGCCTTGCTGTCTTATCTAAAGTAGAATAGTTTTATCTTCCCACCATCAGCTTCTATCTCGTTTCCTTCTTTTTTTCTTTATAGCATTTAATTCCTAGGACTACTCTCTTTTTTTGTATGACAAGGTATGAACATGTCTCAATTCAGTAGGATTGAAAAAGAAAAAGCATTAAATCTCTCATTCACTTATGCCGTGTGGACTATAACTTTCCTATTCCTTATGCTGCCCTTTTGAGAGTTTACTAAACTTTCTAGTTTCTTTTGTTATTAAAATTATTTTAGTTTCAAAACACCAACTTCATTTCCTATTGAAAATTCTACAACTATCTTCTTCTTTCTTTTAAGTTTTAGCTCCTCTGAGATTGGGAACACAGAAAAAGAATCAGGGAAGGGATTTTTTTTTAACTTACCTGTTCACCAAGTCCTCTGCTTGGTGGCTGTTGCTGCAGACTGGATTTGCATAGGCTTCTTGCCTGTGGACTCCAAGGGCCAGAGCCTAAAGACTGGATCTCTTAAAGGCTTACAGGAAATCTCAGAAGTCTGACAACTAATAAGAACTCAATTTCAGTTCTGACTCTTTCTTTCTTGCTCAATTCTCATCATCCAGCTTTTCTTGGAATGTTTTAAATTCTGGGTATCTGTTTGCTTAGGGGACAGTACTTTCAGGTAAGATCCCAACAAGGTAACTCTTTAGTCATGTTTCATTTGAACCTTTGGATGTTCAGATATCCTTCCACACTAAATGGATAAAATTCAGTAGCTGAACCACTTCCCTTCAGTGAACCCTGCCATCCAACCCCAATTCTTGCCCCCCTACTCATGGAGAAATAGGAACATAGAAGCAAAATGCTGTCTGAACAGCTTTCCAACAGTAAACAAAATATCATCCCTCTCACCTTCCTGCAGACATCTTCAATCTATAAATATTTCTCCCTTTCCTCTACCTATTTACATTCCGGAAGTGGAGATTTGTTCCCCTATAGGTCATTGCAAAGGACTCTCTACCACCCACAAAGTCTCTTTCCATTCATGGTCTTCTCTTTGCATGACTGGTCAGGTTCTGTAGTCTAAGGACTACTTCAAGGAGATCTGAGCCCAGTATGAACAGCTATTCAGTGGTTCTCTTTCAGTCCCTCTTCTTTTCAGCTGGGAATTCTAGTGACCAATTACAGAAGAGTGGGTATAGTGGTTAAGCCATTCACACCATTTTACTTAAAACACTCCTCTCAGAGAGATGACTATGCCTCTGGAATAGAGACTTAAAGAGAGAAATTATTCAATAAATACTTGCACTAAATACAGACTAACTGGAAAGGTTCAGACATTTTTTTAGGGCTTACAAAATTTACTGGATAAATTTAGTACAACAAGTCTTAAAAAATATTTACTATATTGCTTTACAAAATAATCTGCTCAAAATTCATTCTACCTTCTGACCAATAAACTTGCATTAAACTTTTTATGCACATGTATTTCAAGATTGCATTAACTTATTTTCATCATTGCCTAGTTTACAAACAGAAATTTTTTAAAATGGGAAAATGCTTGAGTATCTGTAAAACTTAAAAAGATTATTTTTTAATGTAATAGGTGATGTGCTGAGGCTGTGGTGAATTCTCATTTATGTTTTCATATTGTAACTTGGAGTGACCTTTTTAAAAATTTTGCTTATATGTTCTAGAACCCCCAATATGTTCATACATTTTCCCCCTAAAAAATTAAGACATCAAAAGCTTATAGGAAAGATATATCCTGCTATATTGTTTCTTAGTATGTCACCCCATCAACACCATATACACACACAAACCTTTTTGTTGAAAAAGACTAATACCTTTATCTCTATTATTAATAACTATAGAAGGTTTAAGGGAACTGGGTATGCAAACAAACTGGAAATAAACTTACTCCCAGAAAACCAAAGAAGACATTTAAAAGGGATAAATAAAATGGAATTAAATAAGTGACTATTGACAAAATACAAAGGAAAATAACTAAAAGGAAATGACATTGAAAGATGGCTTCTAAGAAGTGTGTATCTTGACCTTAGCTTTTGGCTATTTCATCTCATTATGTAGAGATTGACTCAAGTCGTGCATGAGAAATGGAATTTTATGACTGATAGAGGCAACTCTAGCAAGAAAATACCATGTGAAGGAATCTATCCTCCTTAGAAACCATGAAATATTTATTGGCTTATTGTACAACCTTCAAATGGGAGAAAAAGACAGTAAGTGTGTTTATATATTAAGTACTTGGAGCTATTTTCTAGAGGCAATCACAGTTCTTCAAAAAAAAAAAAAGCTACTTGCAGTTTAACTGTAGGCAGAGACATAGTGGTTATTGCAATGTTTTAGCTGTTTGTGGTTAATACTAAGGAAAGGGCGAGCTTGTAAGAAGCCAAAATAGTTTCATAAGTTTGTAGTACATTCACCATTTCCTGATTTATTTCCACCAAAGCAGTCCCTCCCATCTCAGACCTACTCTCAACATCTCTCACCTAGTTACACAAATGATAAAATGATAATTTAGAAATAGTAGTAAAGTGATTAAAAACATAATAAAATACTTTAAATTATTTCTTAATAAAGAAGTTTAAAGTGCTAATTCAAGGAAACATTTGCTTAAATAAGCAAAAGGAATGAAAAAAGTATAGAATAAAAATTATTGTACTTTGAAATTAAAAAGCAATCCCATCCTCACATGAGAAACTCTACAAAACCCCTGCTTTGGGTCAAATAGAAAGAAGGTTGTGGATTTGGCATAACATCCCTCCCTGGGGCACAGGGTTAAGATGCAGGAAGAACAGGAAAATGGGAGGATCCCATTAGTATCCTTCACTTACTTAACTTATTAAAAAACATTACTATAAAGAAACTACAAGGATCTACTGTGGAACATGGAAAAGAACTTGAATGATTTAAAGGGCCATGTCTGCTATTTTGTAATTAAGACACCAATCATATATTTTGGCATGTGAAATACAACAATAGGCAACATTTATCAAATACTATATCCTGGACACACATTTGTATCTATTACAAAAAATAATTCAATTAATAAATCTAACAATCCTATGAGGTATATTAATTCCCATTTGACAAGTGAGTAAACAGCACAGAGAGTCTCAATAATTTTTCTAAGAGCAGAAGTATGTTGCAGAGCCACAGTTCAAGCTGAGGGCATCTGACCCTACCATCTGCTTAGGTAACCAGGAAGCTAAACT
The DNA here is from genome assembly GCA_004363535.1 of Dasyprocta punctata. Lineage (NCBI taxonomy): Eukaryota > Metazoa > Chordata > Mammalia > Rodentia > Dasyproctidae > Dasyprocta > Dasyprocta punctata. The sequence continues at coordinate 14,673 of RJWM01016545.1, forward strand.
GTCCCTGTAACAAAATCATTATAAAATTAGTAGGATGGGAGTTCTCAAATAGGCCAATTCTGCCCCTAGCCCCAGACACATCTGACAGTGTCTGTAGACATCGTGACTGTCACAGCTGGCAAAGGAGGTGCAGCAGGCATCCAGTGGACAGAGGTCATGGGTCACAGGACACCTCATCTCCACCCCATCCAATATTCACATAATAGGAATTATTCAGCTCAGAGTGTCCATGTTAACAAGACTGAAGAAAAAATATGTGCCAATAGCAAGGAAAATCCTGAAAATGCAAAATAAAAAATGAGAGATTACCCAGCCAATTTTTCTACATAATACAAACTCATGTTAATTAAATAATAATTAAAAGAACATAGTATGGGTAAAGACAAAACATTCATATAAGTGGAATGTAACAAAGAACTCATTTATAGACCCAAATATATGTAATAATTTGGTAATATAAGGAAAATGGCTTTTCAAGTCAGAACTTGTTAGAAGAAGAAAGAAGTTGGATTTCTATTAGTTCTTCATAGCATAAAACATTTCACATTATCAAGACTGAGATATAAAATCAAAGGCATGAAAGTAATAATAGAAAATATGGATTGAGATTTTAGTATCATCAATTAAAGATTCCCTTTGCAGATGCACAGAAATTCTAAATAAATATAGCAATTCTACTTTTATTAAGAGGGAGACTAGGCACAGACCATGTTGCTGATACAAACTGGCTCAGGTTTAATGTAGTAATAAAGAAACAAGTAAATGTACTGTAACTTTGCTAAAAGTCACATACTGCCTAAAAGAAGATTCTTGATAACTAAAGGGGTTGAAAGAAAGGAACAGAAAAAAGATGTTTGTGCAAAATAGCCACTGAAGTAAAGCTGTTAAATTCCTGGCATGCTGGAGCTGCTCTCTATCTTGACCTGAGTGCTGGATACATGATTTGGTATCCTTGGGCAATGGGTACATGAAAGAAAAAATCAATTGAGCTCTGCCTTTGAGATTAGCACCCTTCACACTTCATACTGCACATGCGTTGTATTTGAAACAACAGGTGAAGAGGCTATAAAAATACTGAAAGTAGCTGCAGCTACATTAACATCAGACAAAACAGATTTATGAGTAAAGCATTTTCAGAGAGAAACAGGAAAGAGGACTAGTACAGAAATACAAAACAAGTCTCTAGCAATTGATTGCAATTCAGAACTTGGATAATTTTAATAACTAGACTACAAACGTATAAAGCAACACAAAGCTTCAAAACAGTAAATATGTGATTTAGAAAGACTAAGATCTGAGGAACTGTATATGAACTCCAGAAGTTAGAAAAAGGGCAACAGAAAACCAAAAGTAGAAGGAGATGACAAAAAGTCAGTAACACAAAAGATGAAGTGAGCTGCCTGGATGGGAAACCAACTGGAGGGAAGCTGAAGCAGTAGGGGATGGGGGTAGTATGGTCAGCATGAAAACAAGCAAACACAGTTTAAGAAACAGGGATTTTCAGACTGTGAGGGTTAGTACTAGGGAACAGTGAGAGTGGAAAGAAGGGAATGAACAAAACAGAGGTGAACTCCGCCATGAGCTTGTATCCTGGGGGACTCTCAAGCCCCAGGGTATCCCTGAGATCAAGAGGCAGAGTGGAATCTAGGAAAAGCTGAGGTGACCGGAGTTTGCAGGTTAGGGGACCCTAAAGGAAAAGCTGGCACAGAGAGCTCTAAAGAAGTCCAAGTCCCAGTAGGTGAGGAAACGAGCCGTGTGCCACAAAAGTTTTCTAGCATCATAATAACCAGTATAAAAATCTGATCTTAATCTGATCCAGGTCTTAATTTTTTTTTCTTTGTACTGAGAATCAAAACTCACAACCCTGCACTTACCAGGCAAGCGCTTGCACCACTGAGACACCACTGAGCTAAATCCCCTGCCCCTGGGTCTTAATTTTATGTTAGATTGTGAGGTCCACTGACACTAAGTGTCACTTAGCACTGAAATACTGTGATCTTCCCACAAGCTACTTCTTTCATTGTATTTTTTTTTTTTTTTTGCCTTTTTGGGGCAAAGTTACACACATGAATAATTTCTGCTTCTAACTCAGGTAGAGTAAAAAGGAATTCAGCATCATGTAAGCTGCTTTTCATTTAATGAGACAGCTTGTTCTACCTTCATTGGGTAATTCTGGGGACCATTAAACACTTCCAATCATGAAGAAAAAGTGAGCCCTAGCTCAGCTTTAGCAAAGCCTCTTTCCTACTGGACTAAAAGGTACTTAACATCTAAAGCAGAAGGTTTAAAGAAAAGAACACAGTCAACGTAGTTACTATTCTCAATAATTTCATAACTTTTCTTTTACCCTATTTTTCTCTCACCCCATTAAATCCTGAGGTGTCAGTATAGACTTTTTTCTACATAACATTTCTCAGAAGTGTGAACAAATGAAGGAAAATGAAGACATTTTAGATGATAAGACATTATTTGTCTTTATTTCGTTACTGTCATTAGTGACCAGTGTGAGAACCTCAAGTGCACGTGAGAATATGAATGAACCACAACTTGCAGTTTTATTTATCTTGTTGACTGATTTTCCTTAGTTCTATAAGTGATTGTTAAAAAAAAAATGGAGGGGGAAGAAAAAGTTGCACATGTAGACATAGTATTTTTATACAAAAGTTTCTATGAACTTGAAGAACAAATAAAATTCAGAATGTAGTTGACCGTTAGACTATTTAAAATATACAGCTATCATTTTTATATTTTACATATCATTCCAGTCAAAGAAAATAGGGAAGCCAGTGGCATTTCCACTTTCCTAACTAAGCTGACCTTACCATTTACCTCCAAGTATTCTCAGAGCAATGCTGATAAAGAATGGAATTGTGTTTGAAGAATATGGAGGATACAATTGACTTTAGAGGCCAACTTCTGTCAGTAAACAGTCACAGGACATCTTTTCAGAGGGAGCTGGGAGAGAAGGACAGGGACCAATGGTAAGAAATGAAGCTCCTTAGCTCAGAGCTTGCACAGTGCAGAAATAAGTAATTTGCACCCCAATGTTGGGTGCTGAGAGTCTGCTTTTTGGAGGTCTCCCCATTGCCACCACCACAGCTTGAAGCTGTCTTTGAGCAAAGATGCAGCTCACTCCCTGAGGTAGGATATGCCTGAAACTTTAGCAATGAAAACCTCTTCTGTGGCTGATTTGCCACTGACCTGTGTTTTTTGCCTTTGAGGTTGACTTTTGGAAACACTCACAGATTTAACCCCACGTGATTACATACATAGTCACTGAGCAAAACTTGGCTTTCCTTTGTAGAGTCACTTGCCTCACTATTTTCTCCAGCTCTGTTCTCAACACACTGTCATTCCACCCTCATCTATGAAAGTTCTTCTTGGCTTTTTCTTCACTAATCATCCTTTTCCAATTACCTGTACTCCTGGTTACACTGTTGTTTAGTTAGGATTTTCTTTCTGTACTTTCCTTCTGCGGCTCACCTCGCCAGACCTCCCTATACACTATAGTTTATTTTGTTTTTATTATCAGTCTCCCTAACTCAATAGTTTTGAAATGAGGGACTTACTTAGGTAAGTGTTATGGCTTGTGTCTAGGTAGCCCCCCAAGCCTCATGCAGTCATGGAGGCAGCTGAACCTAGCATTTGTGATTGGTTCATTGTCTAGTGCTGAGATTGGTGGTGTGAGTGCTGCACCCACCCAGGGACAGAGCCAGCATAAGGGCTCTTTTGCCAATTTTGCTCTTGCTGTTTGTGGCTTCCATGAACGGCTGCCCCTTCCCTGCCACACCATGCTGCCTTGGAGCCAGTTGAGTATGAACTGAAACCTCCAAGAACTGTAAGAAATAAACCTTCCCTTCCTTCATTTTGGGTGTCAGGTATTTTGTCTCAACAACGAGGAAAGTAACTAAAACAGAATTTGGTATTGAGAGTGGGGTCATTGCTGTGACTACATCTGACCATGTGGTTCAAGAGCCTTTGGAAATGGCTTGAGGGAAGAGTTTGCAAAGGTTTGGAGGTGTCACCTGGAAGAGTGGCACTGGAACAGCTTAGGCTGTTCTATAGGGGAGATTCTGGTCAGAGCTCAGGAGATCAGAAGGCTAATAAAAGGCCTGCCAGTAAAGACCAGGCTTGTGAAGTTTCTGCTGGAAAGAAGGACTGCAATGGTTGCTGGACTCCACACAATGTGTGTTATGGCTTGGCAGAAAGTTTGTCTGCATTTTGCTTGTGTCCAGTGACTTTGTCTAAGACTGAGATTAAGGGCAGCAGACTGATTAATTTGGCAAGAGAAATTTCAAGGCAGTCTAATGCTGAGGTGGTGGTATGCCTATTGTTGGGGGGTTTTAGCCAGATTTATGTGGTGCATCAAGACAAAGAGCCCAGCAGGATGATTTAAAACTTTGTGAGTTTGGCCACAAAGCTGTGGACTATAAAGATAGAGCTGAGACCTCAATTGCTGAGAAGGAGCAAAGAAATAAAAAAGATGGCCTAGGAGCACCCAGGAAGCAACCAGTCTCTACCACTTATAGCCTCAAAATTGAAAAAGTGAAACACTTTGCTTGGAGGAGAAAGCTGCAGAGCACCACATTCTAGAGTGGCAATGGAGGCCACAGGAGGTTCCAAAATGGCAGTGGCCACACCAGTTTCCAGAATAGTGGTGGCATAGAGAATCTGTTCCTCACAATCAGGTTCATAGCACAGTGATCCAGGCACTCAACCCCTACAGCCAAAAGAGAACAAAGCCTGGCTACTGCTCCAGCTGGCAGCAGACCTCAGCTGTATCCATGTGATGCTGGTTTTAGGTGCAAGGAAAATGCACGAGTTCTGAGGTTAAGGCAGCTTCCACCCCGATTTCAGAGGGCCTGGGAGGCCAAGCAGTGTGCCCCTGAAAGGGCAATATATAAAGCTGTAAATGTGAAGCCAAAGGTGCAATGGAAACCCCAGAAGTTTGGAAAAGCCAGAAACGTGGATCATCCAAGGAAAGTTATAAAGACCAAGCAGAGTGGGCTTAAGAGAGAAGCTGTAGAAACTGCAACCCTTGAAAGTACCATGGGGGTGAAGTCACTCAAGCCTTTTGGAGCTCGCTACCAGATTGCTTCAGATGCTGTGTGGAACTCCAGGACTTAATGTTTGCCCTACTGAATTTTGAACTTGCTTTGGTTCCAATGCTTTGTATTCCTCTGTTTGTAACTTTTGGAATGGTAATGTTTATCTTGTGCCTTTTTATGTTGGAATTGTTTAACTTTGTTTTCATTTGTACAGGGTCTTGCAGCTAAGAGTTTGCCTTAGATGTTGGAGGAGACTTAGGGCTTGGACTTTTCAGCAATGTTGAAACTGTCGGGACTTTGGCAACTCTTGGAGATGGGCTAATTGTCTTTTGCATAAAGGATGTGTATGAGTCTTTTGGGGGTCCAGGGGTAGAATGTTATGGTTCATGTCTGGCAGCTGAATCTAGCATTTGTGACTGGTTTGTTGTGTTACATTGGAATTTGTAGTGTAAGTGCTGCATCTGCCTGGGGCAGAGCCAGCATATTATATACGGGAGGGGAAAAGGTGTGTTCTTTCTCTTTTTTCTGCCCTTTTTGCTGTTTGCAGCTGCCATGAACCACCCTGCCACACCATGCTGCCTTGGAGTCAGCTGAGTATGGACTGAAACCTCCAAGAACTGTAAGAAATAACCTTTTCCTTCCTTCATTTTGGGCATCAGGTATTTTGTCTCAACAATAAGAGAAAAGTAACTAAGATAGTAAATAACTAATTAGTTAATTTATAATATAGTATCATCTTATAAAGATGTTTACATACATTTCTAAAAGAAAAGCTCACAATTACATGATAAAGAATGATATTCTTGTTATTAATGTATTAATATTTACAATAATAAACAAGAGGAAAAATGATAGATGATTATAGCAATTACATAATCTCTGTGAAAAATCTAATACTGAAAGCCAAATTTTTCTTCCATAGAATACTGCTCCCCAGATGTCTACTTGTTTTCTCTCTCATATTCTTTAAATATGCTCTTTAAGAGTTTTGAGAGGGACTCCCTTGAGCATGCTTAAGAAAAAGCACAAAACAAAATAAGTTGCCTTAGCCCGCAACCCATTTTTTCTAATAAATGTAGTGCTCCTGTCAGCCCTCTCTGGAAATTGCCCTAATGAGAAGAAAGCCACCTTGGTAAGGCACAGCCTCCATCCTAGGGGACAGCTTATATTCCATTTCTGATTATTGCAGAATTGCAAGGGCCTGGTCCTCTTGCCCAACTTGAGGCAACTCTGGATGCCAGTCCCAGCTTCCAGAGGTCCAGCTGTGTCTGATTTATACTCAAATTCTTCCTCCCCTAATCCTGCCACCTTCCTAAGAGCACTTCCAATAAACTTCCTGCACTTTAATCTCCTCAATCTACAACACTCTTCCCTAGTTTTGCTTTATTTTTTTCACAGCACTCATATTTACAGCTCTATCATGTATTTATTGCTGACCTATTAAATAGTCATTTCTTATTGTATTATTGGCCACCCTTGCCCACTATTACCATCCATTAGAACAGAAATTCCAACAGGGCAGAAACTTTGTTTAATTTACTGTAGTAACCACAAGACTTAAAAGACTGAAAGCACTGTATAGATTTCTACGATAAATACCAAATGAACAAAAGTTGAAGCTTGCAACTTTTTAGTTTTGTTTAGTCATTGATCAAAAACTGTTCCTGAACTCCCTATTTTACTGACAGAAATCCAAAGTACCTACATTGATGTCCATTAATTAAGAATATGCAAAACATATGCACTAGCAGAATTAGGACTATAGCAATAAAATTTAACTTTTCCAGGACAATAATTTCTATTCCATTTCTATAATTTAGATAATTTTTATTATAATAATATCTTCAGAATAATGATTGCTAGCACTTGCATAGAGTGTTACAGGTTATGAATCTTTGTACATGATATTTCACTTGGTTTGAGGCTGATGAAAATCATATAAAAGAATTTTCACCCTAGTTTTACTAATGAAGCCCCAAATGCCTGAGTGTTAAATGACATTTTCAATGGCAAAGCTGGTGACAGGTGAATTCAGGTACCCTGACTCCAAATCCACTGCTCTTTCTCATTCCTCCAACGACTCCCTGGAGAGTGACTGTAACCCCTGCTGGAACAGCAAAATTTGGGAACCTCATTCAGCCAGCAAAAGATACAAACTAGGCAGCTTATTTTAAATTTAGGGTTAGTATATTTACATCTTTTTGGAAATTCTGAGTGCTTCTTGTTTCCATGTTTTACATTTGCAGTTGGGAATTAATGCCATAGCACTTTTGAATAAATGGCACTTCCAATCTATAATTATTTTATCTAATTATTTACAACTCTGTCCTTCTGTGAAAGACAAAGCACACTTTTCCCATCAACAATAATGAACTTACTTTTGATTTTGTCAGTGACTTTAATCTCTCCTGTACACATGTCAATGGCAAAAATATTTAAAAGTTATGTAAGCAAAAACAAAGAAATTACATATAGCATCCCAGAAAGAGATTGTGAAATCATGTGATGATTTATGTATATTCTTCCAATACACACACTCTTTCCTTCCCTATGTGTGTGTACGTTAATCATATAATGAAGACCTTTTTCTAACAAACTTACTGTTTTTTAAGTATTTGGTATAGAAACTAAACAAAAAATTTGAATTCAAAAAGCTTTTTAAATTTGTGGTTATCCAAAGCAAATAAGTAAGTAATAACTTGAAGTTCACACATTAAAATATATTTACTGTCTTGCACATCTGATTTCTTTTTCACCAAGGTATCAGTTTAGTGTACAAGAAAATGTCCAATTTTGGCTTAATTTTTTCCTTTCTTGCCATAATCATAGCAAAGAGAATACCACAGACTGTGCAGGTAGAACAACAAAAATTTATTTGATCTCAGTTACACACTGGAAGTCTAAGGTGAAGGTCCAGCAGGGTTTGGTTTCTGATGAAGGTCCTCTTCCAGGATCACACATGTCTATGTTCTCACTGTCCTCACTGGATATGGAGACAGAACTCTCTAGGTCTCATGCTGTAAACATTAATTCTACTCGCGCAGGATTCTATGCATAACATGTTTTTAACCTAGATTACTTCCTTAGAGGCCTCATCTAGAAATGAAGCCACAGTAAGAACTAGGATTTCTTTCTTTCTTTCTTTCTTTCTTTCTTTCTTTCTTTCTTTCTTTCTTTCTTTCTTTCTTTCTTTTTTCTTTCTTTCTGTCCTTATTTTTTTTGAACCAGGATTTCAGTATATAAATTTTTAAGAGGAGACAAACATTAGCTTTAAAAGAATAGATTTACATAATATGCTTCATAAATACAAGTAAATTAGTATATTAGTAGCAAGGTTATCCAATATTATATTGGGTTTATTAATCATTCATTCATGTATATTCTTTTCCATAAAGTTTTCCCAATGCAGTAGAATATGAAGAATACTACTTGAAAAAATACATATCTTCTTAAGTATCTTTCAAATGTTCCTCAGTCACCTGAGTTTAAAATGGATCTGTGTACTTACCCTGGTCTCAGCCAAATTAAGGATCAACTTTTCCCTTTCTGGTGATTCTCATAAAATTCTATATGTTTTTAACCCAAGAAATCATATGCAGTCCATGTAAAGGAAATATATTCTACAATATCAAAGGTATAGATTCCAAGAAAATGGCCCCAAAATAAAAATTTTAAAGATAAAACATTTATTGAGTTTTTGAATCCTGTATTTTACCTAATATTCTTCAGATCCGTTGTAATATCCTTTAGGTCTCAGGTTAATGGATGCATAAAGTGATAAATTTGAAAAATTCATCACCTAAATCTCTATTATTTAAAAATAAACTAAGTTAAAAGAGGATATATAGGAAAACAGGATGAGTAAATTTCATGCATCAGTACAGATGCCATTTACAGTAGCTGCGGTAAGATCCATTCCATTGCCCTTCCTTCATGAGCGCTTCCTAATTACACCTCACCCCTAACCCACACTCAGTGTAGCGTAAGAAGGAAACATCTATTACAGCACAGGGGTGTCCTACAGCACATTCCTAATGCCATCTAAAAAGAGAGATCTGGAATTAGTTCTCTTTATTCAACAGTCATGGAACTGAGTCAAACTACCACTTTTATCTCTTATTGAAATTTCTGCTTTGTGAGCAGCCAAGTCCTGACTGAATAAAATGTTTCTGCAATCCTCTACAACACACCCAATTCCCAATTTAATCCCTAACTTTGATTGGATAGTACACTACTCCTTAAAGACTTCCAATGCCTTAAATTTTCTTTAACTAGACATTCAAATCCTAAGGTCACACAAAGATAATTACTTTTAGCATGCTTACTATACTTATACCCACGTGCAAATAGGTATCCTATTATCAAAAATAACCAAATAAATACCCAATAGCTGCTAGTCCATATTTTGGGCAGAGAGAGCAAAGTACCATAGTGATTAGTGTGAGTGACAGGCTGTCTAACTTATTTTGCTGACTATAGTATTATTACTCATTTGCCAGGAATAATACTACACAAAAACAAGAAGGCCAAGTAATTGCCAAGTAGTTAAGCTGCTGTGTGGGAGTCTATGCTTTAGTGCAACAAGAATAGGTAACTAATATATATTGTGCAGATAAGCAAGTCTTTGTGTATCTCGTGCTACCAGCTTGTAACAGTCCAGTCTTCTTACTTTTTTCTCTATGATTAAACAAGTTAAATGTCAAATAAATGCTTTTACATGTTTCATTTATAAATATACAGATATTTTCTTATCTTAGAGAGATTCATATATATCAAAAAATAATAAGCTTTCTCTATCAATTAATAGAATTACTTGAATATTTGATTGATAATGATTTAAATTGAAAATCGCACTTCACAAAAATTGTGAAATGTATGCTGATGTGGATAACAAAGTAGGAAAATAAAGGCCCAGTTTACAAAAGAACAATGATTGATGGGATGCTGTCTTTATGTCCTTCGTACCTTTCATACTTTTAGTATACTCATGGATAGAAACACAAAAATGAAGATGAATTTTTTAAGGGAAGTGATCAGACAGACCACAGATTCCTTAAAAAGAGCACCTTGGTGTTCACTTAGCCCATATTAAAAATAATTCAGCTTTGTTCTGATGCTTCTCTTATTCTCTCATTTTCCTAACTACACCTGTGGTAATGTGTAGTCCATCAAAAGGTACTATGTATATGTGAGATACTTCTCTTTCAAATTTATGTTGTCTTCTAAATAAGGTGCATAGTAGTTTAAGGAGAATGGTTTGCTAAATAGAATATGCAATTTATACAACTCTAGCTATTAAAGATTCAAAGACATGGTTTTTCTAATATTAAGGTCCATAAATACAGCCACAAAATTTTACTTGCAAGAATAGATAAACAAGTTTTAAGAGATCATGTGTCAGTTAAGATGCAAAGAAAAATAAGATGATAGCCATGTCTTCATTCCCTTGAGAAGCACTGCCCTAGGGAAGTAACACTGAGAATATTTTCCCTCTTAAATCCAAAACTACAGAAGTCCATTTTTTTCCTTCTTATCCTTTTATGGTTCATAAAAAAGTAATGAATGCCTTCATTTGCGAGACATTTCTGTTCCAGGGTCTGGAAGCCACATGATGCCTGATAGTTTCATGTTTAGGCTGTGCCAGACACTCAATGCCTTTCATTGCTTGTTCACTTTGAAAATAGAATCTGCCCAGATACCAATCAATGTGTAATTTCCAGCTAGCCAAAGGATCACTTCAAGTGTTAGTAACATGCTGCAGCAAGAATAAGAAAAATATTTTCCAGTGTTTTACTTCCATGGTGTTACAAAATGTAATTTTAAAAGCAAGAACTAAATTGTAAAGTTTCCTGATTCTACAAAAACAGTTAAAACAGAAATTGAATATGCTATGAGTTGGTTAAGAAAAGTGGCCATATTATCTGGAATAGGACAAAGCTAGTATAAAAGTGTTATCAATCCAGTTGACCCTGTCCCCTAGGTAAGAAGCTCTTTAAAGAGGAAAGCTGAGACTATCTGTCTCAAATTAATTTGACTCATAATAAAATGTCTTGCTTTTTACAATAGATCAAAGGAATGATTCTAACTCAGTGAGGACTAAAAGAAAAAGCTAAGGTGGCAGAAAAATCACAAAAAGAAATGAGTAGAGTACTAATCCCATAAAAAGGGTGTTGAACTTCATGTTAAGTGAGTTCAAACTTGCTTGAGGCTGATAAACCAACATGTCTCAAGATCCACCTGATATAATAATTCCAGTGTTGAAATTTAAGAATATATCCTGAGATTAGTTACAATGAAATTATACCCATATCCAAAAAATAAATATGAACTTGTTAAGCTCTGAAAAACCACAAAATTAAATATTCTAATATAGTAGAATCATATTTTAGAGATATTTATTTACTATAAAATAAAGACATTCAAGATTGAAGTAGAAATTTTGATGTAGTGGTTTAATATATGCATTTTGGGTATGGCTATTTTTTTCTAACTTTGTTGAAGTATAATTGGAAAATCAACTTGTGTATGTTTAAAGTGTATAACATGAGCTTTGATACATATAGCGTGAACATCTGCTCATATTACCCCACACATACATTAGTGTGCATGTGTGTGTTTGGAACAGTTAAAGTCTACTGTCTTAACAAATTCCAACCCCATCTATTCATTTGATCTCCAGAATTATTCATCTTATAACTTAAAGTTTATATCCTTGACCAGCACAGTTTGAGGAATTTTCATAGTCAGAAACAAATTTTAACCGAATCTGTGAAAAAAATCATATACACAGCAAAAACTTCACCCCATCCATTGCATTTGCCCCTCCTGAGCCTATATGGTAAGGAAGATGGTGACTAAATTTATCTGAACAATGGAGTAAAGGAGTTGGCAAAATGAATCAAGGGTAACCAAGTACATGTGGTTTCTAAACACCTACAGCATCAAAATAGGTGTGTGTACACTTATCCAATGTATTAAGGAATAAAAATTTTCAGGTAACAAAAGAATATGGTATTCCATTTCAAAATTGCAAGACACCAACTTGTACAAGTGGTGAAACCCTTACTTCCACATACAAATCAATACCATCCAAATAAGAGACAAAGATCAAAATGTATTGAGAGCAACATAATTGTTGATACATATTCCCAATTGCTAAAAACACCTTTTTGGTAGTGTATAGAGCTTTCATTCTTTTACAATTTATAATGTAGACAACTGTTTCCCTGGATGTGTATTTTTGAATGCCACCTATATAAGAAGGGCTATGAAAATCTTTTTTAGATGATCAGACTTCTCCTTTTAATCTCTCTCCAAGTAAGAAAATTATTTAAGGCAGTTTGACCTTCTTTAGTTATAGACAAATACTGGGGCAAATTTGTCAATGGTGGATCTGGATCACATTTCAGATCTGAGATTTTTCCAAACGTAGGAAGAAGGGCTTACAAAAGTTTTGGGTTTTCCTCTGAATAACATTGTCTATGGGAGGTCTACACTATGGGCTGAAGTTTTGGAAGTCACCAAACTGCTCTTGGAGGCATGGCTGGTCAATGCCTATGCTGTCACATTTTCTCTGAATGCGTCTGAGCAGCACGGAGATGGCTGGGTGGACAGGGTTTCCCTCACTCTGTCATTTTAATTTTTCTGTCTCACAACCATCATTTCTCAGGCCCAAGCTGAATTTTAAGGAGAATGCCCATTGCCTTCCTGTGGAGAAGTGACTTTGGCATTGTTTTTTATTTGGACAATGGATTGTGAATGCTTCTCATATCTACTCCACTATGATCAGAAACCATCTCTTACTGATTTCTATGTTCAAGCCACTAAGATACAGAAAAGATATTTGGCATGATTTCTACAGTCCACAACTTTACTGGAGTTTCCTTTCTGGCCAAACTAAAAACTTTTAAAATCATTTTGATTGGCTAGTTGCTCCTGATTCTCAACATATATCTGGCTAAAAGCCCCCAACAGTAGCATTGCCACTGCCTCAACATTAGGCTACTTTGAAATTTTTCCTGCCAGATTAATTAGTTCACTACACTTAATTCAGTCTCCTGAAACATCTCTGGACAGGAGCAAAATGAAGACCAATTCTCTGCTGAAGAAAAACATGCATAGTCTACGGTCCAAAGCCAATGCATTGCTCCTGAAACTTCCTGAGACTGGTCTTTACTGGCTGCATTTCTATAAAAATTCTGGTCTTCTGATGTCTGACCACAATCTCTGATCAAGATTTGCTTATAGCATGACAAGTTTGCTTCTTCAACAGGCATCTCCAGACCTTTCCACCCAGTTTCAAAGGCTTCCAAACTACATGGCCTAGTAGCATCACATCAATGGCCCCACTCCTGGTACAAAAATCTTTCTAGGTTACTTTCTCCTTCCTGGGACAAAATATCTGACACCTAAATTTAAAAGAGAAAAATTTTATTTTAGGTCACAGTTTGTAGAGGTTTCTGTCCCTACTTGGCTAGCTCCAAAGGAGGGCAGCATAACAGAGGGAAATCACAGAGGGGAAATGGCCCATGGCAGGGGAGGCAAAAGGTAGCAAACAGCAACAGTAAGCCTCCCTTTCCATTTTATTCCATCTATACTATAGCCTTTTAAGTGGTGTCACCCACATCCAAGGTGAGCCTTCCTATTTTCCACCCCCAGAACTATAATAAACCAGTCAATGGACTAATTTAGTTATCACATACACTTAACCTATATTCACATTCTAATCCAGCGTCACATACCCACGATCAGCCACCTATGAAAAGCCCCACATATGAGTGCATGAGGCTCTGGGTGCATTTCTGTGTACAAGCAATAGCAATTTAGTACCTGAGTAAGTGCGCAACACCAAACAATGGGGAGAAGATGAATCATTCACTGAGAATACCGGCTGACTATTTGGAGAAAAACAAAAATAGATTCTTATATTCCAGACTATGAAAAAAACAAAATTCCAAATAAGTTAAAGATGTCAATATAAAATACAAATCTAATCTAATATAAAAAGTGTGTTTGAAATATTTGACTAAGTAGAATGTTTAATAGTGAAATAAAGATGGTAAGACAAAACAAATTATAGGTTGAGAACATCAAAACTAAAAAATTCTTAGCATGTCAAACAAAATCAGCATTCCCATAGTTTTTATGGCACTATTTACCACTAGCCAAGATATGCAGTTGACCTAGGCACACACTCATGAGTGGATAAATAAATAAATGTATAGTATAAATACAATGGACTATTATTCAGACATATAAAAATAATGAAAGTCTGACATTTGAAGCAGTATAGATGGACCTAAAAGACACTAAGTTACATGACACAAGCGAGGCACAGAACAATAAACAGTGTATGTTCTCACTTACATTTGGAAGCTTAAAAAGTTGATTTTATAGAAGTAGAGTAGAATGGTGGTTATCAGAGGATGGGAAGAGTTGGGAAGTGTAAAAAAGATGATGGCTATAAAAAGAAGTAGTTGGATAGGAGGCATAATTTATAATATTCCATAGCTCAGTAGGGTAACTTTGGTTGACAACAATTAACTGAGTATTTCAAATTGACTAATAAAGATGATCTTGAATGTTTCAAACAAAAACCAATGATAAATACTTTAGAGTTATATATACAAATTACCCTGGTTTAATCGTATAATTTGTATACAAGTATTCAAAGATACAGTACCCCATAATATTCACCAATGTTATTTGTCAATTAAATTTTCAAGAAATTATTAATACTGATTAAGGAGTACATTCATGAATGGGCAAAAAGCTAAGAATTACTGTGAATTTAGAAACAATACAATTTCATTGAAAAATGGCTACAAAATATATTTTACTGTCTAAAAATACTCAGCCTCACCAGTAATCAAGGAAGCTTTATTTAAAATGACATACTTCTTGTACTACTTTATGGTCCCTCCAACAAGGTAGAAGGATTCCCTTTCTCTGCAACCTCACCAGCATTTGTTATTATTTGATTTCTTGATGATATTCATTCTTTCTGGAGGAAGGTGAAACTTCAGTGTTGTTCAAATTTGCATTTCTCTTTTGGCCAAAGACGTTGAACAGTTTTTCATGTATTTATTAGCCACTCATAATAGTATTTCTGAAGTGTCTATTCGGGTTAAGTACCCATTTTTTTGATTTGGTGCTTTGTTTGGGAGGCTCTAATGCTTTAAATTCTTTATATATTCTAAATAGTAATCTTTTATCCAAGGAGCTGGCAAAAATATTTTCCCATTCTCTAGACTGTCTCTTCCATCTATTGACCAGAATTATCCATTATGTGTGTCTTTTATTAGTATATGTTTGTAGTACATAAAGATCCCATTTATGGGGAGTTGATACATGTACATATCACTTCTTAATTATGGTTTCATCATCTATCCTTCCCATTCTTCCTTGTTCTTTCCATCTCTTCATCCCCTTCCCATTCACATAAGCTCTATTTCTCATTTTTTCTTTCAATTCGTTTTTATTCCCTTACTCTTCTCCCCCTCCCACTCCCTCCATCTCTTGTTCCCCTTTCTGTTTAAAAAAGATCTTCCTACTTTCTATTTCTATGCTTTATCTGGTTCCTTATTTATATTTGGGATTTCTCATATAAAAGAAGCCATGAAATATTTAAGCTTCTGTGTCTGATTTATTTACTTACACTATGATCTCAAGGTGCATCCATCTACCTATGAACCCAAGTGTAACCTTCTTTATGGCAAAGTTGTACTCCATTATGTATAAATACTACACTTTCTAGTATATATGATCCAAAATCTATAATAAATGCTACGTAGGGGTGAAAAACAGCTCAAAGAGCAAAAGTAACTGGGAAGGGAAAAGGCGGAAAGAGAAAAGGGAAGAGGAAAAGATATAAACCTGTATGTATGTATATGTAAGATAACTAAAATGAACACACTGTTGAATCTATTTGTTATTGAGAAAGAACAGTTAATACTCATATGATTAGATTAATTTTACATGTCTATATCTGTTAATGTAAGTAACCATTTTGAAGATAACTATATGCAATATTGCAACCATTGTGAAGTTTCTATCATCCGATTTTGTTAACCTGTAATGTTACTGTTGTGTATTTACTCTAGTTTTTTGTTTGTCTCTTTTGCTTGTTGTCTTTGTTTTATATGTCTCCTTTTCTGTTTTTTCTTCGCTTAAATAAACAATAAAAAAAAAACTACACTTTCTTTATCTAGTCACCCATTGATAAACATGTAGGACATTTACAAGTGTTAGTTATTATGAATTGTGCTGCTATAAACATGGATATGCGTGTTTCACTGTAATATGATGACATGAACTCTTTCAAGAAGATACGTAGAGGGGAATGACTGGGTCAAATGGAATTTCTAGCTTTAGTTTTTGAGGAATAGCCACACTGAATTCATGTAGAAGGGTTCCTTTTTCCCCACAGTCTTATCATCATTTGTTATTATTTGATTTCTTGATGACATTCATTCTTTTTGGAGTAAGACAGAATTTCAGCACTGTTTTTTGTTTGTTTGTTTTGTTTTTGTTTTTGTTTTGCGGCACTGGGGATTGAACTCACAGCCTTGCGCCTGCCAGGGCAGGCGCTTAAGCCACTGAGCCAAACTCCCGGCCCTGGTCTTTTTAAGGCAGGGTTGCACTATGTAGCTCAGGCCGGCCTTGCGCTGCGTTGTAGCCCAAGCCGGCCTCGTACTCACAATGCTCCGCCTACCTCATCAGCACTGTTTTAATTTGCATATTTCTATTGGCCAGTGATGTTAAACATTTTTATATATTGGTTATTTGAACTCCTTCTAAAAAGTGCCTGTTCATTTCAGTTGCCCATTTTTTGAGTAGGTCATTTATTTTGAGGTTTTTGAGCTCTTTACATATTCCAGATGTTAGTTCTCTGTCTGAGGAATAGCTGGCAAAATTTTTTCCCAGGCTGTAGATCTCTTCTTCATTCTATTTTTTTTCCCTTGCTGTGCACTAACCTTTTAATTTGATATGGTCCATTTGTTGATTCTTGGTATTATTTCTTTTGTCACTTTCTGTCTAGGTTTAATAAAACAGACCTAAGTGTAAGTAGAAGCTACATTCATGTGTAAGAGGCCTGCAACAGGGGAGTATTTATCCACTCAACAATATCTACCTGATATTAAGAAAGCCAAGTAAAATCCAAAAGGAAAAAGTTTCACTTATTTGAAGGCACTGGAGAACTTTCCAGGCAGCTGAAACTGAAACTGTTAAGCTCCTTTAGAGAAGAGACATGCAGGAAGGTGAAATGACTTCTGTGTGCCACTTATCCTTAAGGATATTTGCAGATTTTGGAAGTAAGCTGTGGGGTTAAGAATTCTTAGCAGATAACCTAAGAGAGTTCTTGGTACCCCCAAAATCTGAGCAGACAAAAAGTAGAGTTTCATGCTACAAAGGCAGTCAGGATTTATAACAAGCCTGGAGAGAAGTGAGGAACAAAAGTTAAGCTTAATACTCAGCTGGACTCATGTTGAAGCATTTTTGGAATTTAAATAATTATTAAGGAAAAAAAACCCTGAAGAGCCATGCTTAAAGCAACTGAAAATCAAAGTAGATTTTAAAAACTCTTTTAGTGCTGAGAAGGCATAAATGGAGGCCATGACCTTTAAAGGAGAAGTGCTCTCATGAATGCTTGACACACTTTTGAAACCTTCAGGAGGCTGTGCCACTCCAGAAGGAGATTAAATACCAAGAAACTGACAACCCAGCTCTTTGCCTTCTCAATTCGCTTCATTAAAATGATTTGCTTTCACTATAGCTACCAAGCTGAGGATACGGTAAACCCTCTCTGGAAAGAGTTAGCATAATCTATGTATATGCAACGTCTGAGATTCAGTAAAAGTCCACCATGTGTACAGATCATACCAATACAACAAATGGAACCAAGAGAAAAGCAGATAATAGGAAGACTCGTAGGTGAGCTGAATATTGGAACTAGAGATGGTAGGTGCGAGAAAAGTGGCAAGGATGCTAATAGAAAAGCACAGAGAAACAGTGAGGAAATTGCTAGGATATGCTAGGGAAACAGCAACCCCTGTTTTATAGATATGAAACATCTGATAGAACTAGTTACTCAAGGTAACTCAAAAATATAAAACACACCATATAAATTTTTGGATTCCATTGCCAGGCAAAATGCTGAAAGTAGTAGTGAATATTTGCAAATAAGGTGCTATAAAAAATGAACTTAGAAAAGGTTATGCATACACAGTTTACAAGAATTTTTGATGCAATTTGGAGAGACTAGAACTTGCTAAGATAGAAAAATCTTATCCCTATTTTCTCAAGCAAGAAAAAGAATCTCAAATCAAGACATAGGCTCATGCTAAAGGTAAAATAAAAAGTATGAGCAACCACGGTGACATACACCCATAATTCCAACACTGGAGGCTGAGACAAGGATTTCAATTATGTGCTCAGCTAGGTAATAGAGACAATTTAGCAAGATCCTGTCTCAGAATAAAAAATTAAAAGGAGCTAGGTTAGGGATATAGCGTGGTGTAGAGGCCTTGAGTTCAATCCCCAGGACAAAAATGCAAAAGGATGGAAAGAAAGAAAGAAGAAAGAAAGAAAGGAAGAAAGAAAGGAAGAAAGAAAGAAAGAAAGAAAGAAAGAAAGAAAGAAAGAAAGAAAGGAGAAAGAAAGAAAGAAAGAAAGAAAGAAAGAAAGAAAGAAAGAAAGGAAGAAAGAAAGAAAGAAAGAAAGAAAGAAAAGAAAAGAAAGGAAGGAAGGAGAGACGGAAGGATGGGAAGGAAGGAAGAAAGGAAGGAAGACTTTTTTTATTTATAGCTTTGAAAAAGTTAAAATGCTACTATATGCTGTCACATGGAAAGAATTTTCAGGAAAATTTAGGTTTAAGTTTTTGCTCAACACACTCAAAACAGTACTAGTTGAGTATAAAGGGCTTGACTGCAGTCAGATTATAAAAAGCTATAGCAATACTGTGGTTAGCTCTCTCTCTCTCTTTCTCTCTCTCTCTCCTTCCCTTTATCTCCTCCTTTCTCCTTCCTCTGTCTTGCAATTGTTCATCCACTAAGGTTTACACCCTTAAGTCTTGGCATAAAGTCAGGCACAGGATGGGATGAAGAGTTTCAGAATCTCCAGCACCGCTGCTGCAAACTCTTGGAAGCAAACCAAAGATGTGCTGGTAGATAACTGCTGTCATATTATTAGTTGAAGGCTTCATTTCTGATTCTTTATGTCTTTTCAAATTAATATAAATCAATACCAAACAAACCAACAGTAGCAAGGGCGAGCTGCCAGAGAAATACAATCGAAGGGAAGGATAACGGTCAAGACATGGCAACTTCAAGGGTGCGGAGCTGATGAAAGAAAACACTGGAACAATGTACTTTACAAAATATATATCCTGGGAAGCTGAAGAATGGGGCTGAAAGTTTCATTTGTTTATCACTCTTACCTTGGGCTGTTGTCCACATGCAGGTCAACAGCTGCAAGTCCTATTGCCGGCCACATCATATTTTTTGATAATCAAGTACCTTCATTTCCCAAGAGTAACAGCAGTCTTTCTGAACTGACTTGAAAACCTCCTTTTTGATCTCTATAGCCACAGGCAACAAATTTAATAAAGTTTCAAACACTACAAGCTCTAGAAAACTGTAGTTTTTCTTTCTTGTTTGGAAGAGCATATATAAAATTTAAAAATTGTATAAAAAGCCTTCCATAGAGCTGGTTACATTTCTGAACCAGAATATTTTAAAACTATTTAATAATGGTGGTACTGAACCATAAAAACAACAAAAACTTCACATTGACTGGGAAAAAAGACTAGTCAAGTCTCCTGACTGCTAGTTCAGTGGTCCTTCCACTGAACCTCACTGACTGAATGTTAGAGGCTATAGAGGTAATTCCTATTCTAATTAATTAGTAAGTATTCTTTTCAATATTGAGATCTTATTAATTATTATTGAAAATAATATTTCTACTTTTTACAAATGCATACTGTAAGCAGTATAAAATATGATCTTGTCTGTAGAGCACATTTTAAAAACATAATTAACAATTGAACAAATTATATTCACATTAAGTTGAAGACAATCTGTCAATTAATTGACCCGTAAAAGACCTAAGTGGAAGGAAAGCTAATATTCCATGAATATCTTTGATTAATACAGATAGACAATTGCTTTCTCACTGAATCTTTCAAACCAATTCATGCGAGGTTGGTAATTAAAAGAGGTGACAGAATAGAAGTAATCATCAGATAGAATTCTAAAACTGAATGAGTGGGATTATGCTCTGACAAATTATTATTTAACTTAGCAAAGTCTTTAACCCCTCTATGGCAGCTTTATAAGGAACAGAGCAATTTTTCAATGCTTGTAATGTACAGATTGTGAAATGACTTCAATGGTTCAGGCAAAACCACACCTAAACCAAAGACCTTTTGCAAAGATTCATTGTTCCAAACACAGAGAGTTTAAATTGCAGTAGGAATTGGATTTGAAATTCTCGCTTATTAATTTGTCACAGGAATAATACTCAAAATATTGAATCACTTTGACTGCACTGTACCAATCAGTCAGAAAGAACACCAATGGCACAATGTTAGCCTGTTAAATATCAGCCATGGTCTGAAGTAAAGTTAATTTTAAGGTTAATTTGTAGGTTATGACAAGCCCTTAACCTACACACCTGAAAGTGTAAAAATGCATAATCTACAAATGGTTACATCGAGAGATGCTCCATAGCTGTCTATGTCATCATATATAATGAAATTAGACAGGTCGAGATAGAATAAGATCAAACTAAACAGCTCATTGAAAACAATACTGGACTCAAATCCCAATGATGGATTATCCAATTGTCTGCCCCATTTGGTGATATCCCTCTGCCACTGTTTCTGGAGCTGTGGACTTTTTTTTATCTCTCTCTAAAATGTCCTTCAGTATTCTTTGTAGGGTTGACTTGGTTATCATAAATTCCTTTAGTTGTTCTTTATCGTGGAAGTGTCTTGTTTCTCTGTTGATTTTGAAAGACAGTTTTGCAGGGTACATCAACCTGGGTTGGAAGTTGTTTTCTTTCAGGGCTTGAAATACTTCACTCCAAGCTCTTGTTGACCTGATGGTTCGTGTTGAGAAGTCTGTCATGATTCTGATAGGTTTTCCTTTATAGGTGATCTGTTTTTTTTTCTCTAATAACTTTTAATATTCTGTTTTTGTGCTGAATTTCTGGGATCTTGCTTATTATATGTCTGGATGTAGGTATATTTTGGTTATGTTTAGCTGGAGTTCTATATGCTTCACTTATCTGAAAGTCATTTCCTGTTCCCATGCTTGGAAAGTTTTCTGAAATTATTTCTGTAAATAGGCTTTTAATTTGATTTGTATTGACCCATGCTTTTTCACTCACACCTTTTATTCTTAAGTTATATTTCTTTGGGTTGTCTTGTAGCTGTTGTATTGTTACTTCCAGGTTTCTTGTTATTTTTAAGAGATTTTCCTTTCACGATCACAAGCTGCAAACCTGTCTTCAAGGTTTGAAAGTCTATCTTTAGTTTCCTTCAGGTGGTTTTGCCAACTTTCACTGGAGTTTTTGATTTCCTGGTAACCTCTTTGAATCTGTTTCATGCATTCTAAGTCTTTTTTGTATTGTTCATTCCAGGTTTCCCTCCTTTTCTTAGGCTCCATTTTTTCATCTATGTCTCCTTTAGAGATGCCTAGCAATTCTTTTATTATGTTTTTCATTTCTTCTTTTAGTTGAGGTAGTATTTCTGTTCTAATTTCTTTTATAGCCTCATGAAGTTGTTTCTTTACTTCAGTTGTCATCACCTCAGAGACTTTAGTTGTGGGACTCCTGACCTCTTCTTTGTTTGCTTCTCCTAGATTTGTTCTGCTTTGATTGGAGGCCAGAGACTGCCTTTTGCTTCTTTGTCTTGACATATTCCTGGGTTGTTCTGGACAAGTGTGTACTGGGGATTTTGGTATTCTTTGCGTTGTCTGTAATTTCTTAAGTTTAGGTTGGTTCTTCTAGCCAGTGTTGATTGTGGATATCTGATGGTTACTACTAGGTGTGCTGTTACAGCACTGTCTGCTGCCTTTCCTCAGCCCTCCTCAGCTCCCTGATGTCTTGCACAGTGCACAGGGGCAGGGCCACTGCCTGGGAACTGTGGCCGGTTATCTGCGAATCTTCCACTATCACCCCTCTGGGGCTCAGTCAGAGCAATCTCCACGGGACTGTGCCCAACTAGGAGCAGCTCCAGCCCCAAAATGGCCGCCAGTCCCTCACTCTCCCTCTCAGGGGTTTGGGGTCTGCTCACCGTCAGCCAGTCCAGTACCCCAGGTCTGCTCCCCCTGTCCACCACCACTCTCCTCCAATGCTGCCTCTCTGGGCAGAGGCCTCCAGGGTCGTTGCCACTGCAGTGGCTGCAGCACTCCAACTGTGCATCCCCAGGTTCCAGCAATTCCTTTCACAGAATGGATCTGGTTCTGGGCAGTGGCACCGCCAGTCACTGCCCTCCTTGTCTAAGTGCCTCTTTCCACTCCTTCTGTGGGCTTCAGGTTCTTCCTGGGTCCAGGGGACCCACCTCCCTCCTTCTTGTCTTCCCCATGTTGCTATATTCCAGCATCTGGACGGTGTCTTTCAGGGAGGCCACTTACCCTGCTTGTTTATCGTTCTGCCATCTTGTCAAGAATGTCCCTTCCTGAAATTTCAATTCAGATTCTTTTCTCTTGCTAATAAAGACCTTACAGTAGCTGTAGTTAACTAAAGTGATAGGGACTCAAAACTATTAGCTTACATTGAATTTTATATCTAGTCAATGAGTACCAAACCCTTCCAAATTAACATGCTTAATAACTGTTAGTGTAAATTAAAGAATTCACAGAATAGGAGTGCAAAGCCTGATCAATGCCTAGTTATTTCAAGTAAACTCTTCTTTTTCTAACAGGATGGCCAGATTAGTAGATCAAGGGTATGTGGCCATATGGTATACCTACAAATAATAGGTCCTACACTGAACTTTATTGTTATGTTTTATAGATCAGGTAGCGAAATATGGACTAAATGAAACTGCAGTCAAAAGAATGTCATTTTTTCCCCTAAAACCAACCTGAGGTTGTAATACTTCAGTATCTACGAGACAGAAGGAGCACCAGTCTGCTCTAGGTGGACAGTCCACTTACAGAGACAGTCAAGCTAGACAGAATCTGGTGTCACAGTAAGACATATAACCAAACATTAACCTAGGAATGTTTTGTGTGGAAAAATCTCTGACATGTAGAGCCATCTGGACATCCAAGTGTATTTATACATAGGTTTCTTCCGTAAAGGACCAACAAATGCAGCTGGCATCCATGCATCTTAGAGAACCAAATTTTTGCTATTATAAGGAAAAACCTTTAATGCTCAGAATTAAACAAGATTATGCAAAGAAAAGTATTTCCTGTTACTAAAGATATTCCAACTGTTATGGTTTACACATTGTGTCAACATGAGAATTCTAGAAGCTTAATTAACTCAACAGGTCTACATCCTGGTGTGCAGAGGGCAAACAGTTACCTGCTCATTGTGTCAATTTGAGAAGGTCAGAAGTTTAACTAAAAGACTTAGCAGGGAGCCAGGATTCTTTGTAAATATCCTCATCCTGTGCGAAGGATGGCAAGGAGATTTATGAAGCTACACCCACCCTGGAGGGAAGAGGTGGCCTGTGTACAATATAAGGGAGGAGAAGAGGCTTGCTCTTGCCCCCTTTTTATTCTGGTTGCTTTTGCTCGGCTGCTGCCTTGAAGTTTGCCCCAGTGCCATGCCACCCTGCCTTGGAGCCAGCTGATTATGGACTGAAACCTCCAAAACCATAAGATAAATAAATCTTTCCTTCCCTAATTTTGGGTGTCAAGTATTTTGTCTCAGCAAGGAGTGAAAAGTAGCTAAGATATCCACATAGCTTGGAAAATTTGTTTGTCAGATGAAAATATCATAGGAACCATTTAAGTCTCTTATAATTCAGTTATGTGCCTTTTACAGTCCTTCCAATCTCTGCACACTATGTTTAATTTAAAGATACTCAGTATTACTAACCATCTTATTATAAGATTTAATGAATCAAAATACTAGTAACTCTTACTTAAAATAACACAGTTTATGTCTTATTCCTTTTGGCCAACTATACCTACCTCACAATTAGCCACCCTATCAGTTTTGACAGTCTTAACTGAAGTAAATAAGACCACTCTAGCTTAGAATAAAAATCAATGATACTCACAACTCCTACCCATGAATTCTCTCAAGAGTTAGTTGACAACTCTGGTACTCAGAAAATGTCACTCAAAGCATATACCTCTCTTCAGAGGTATCTTTGTACACTTTCTATGTAATAACATTTTTAGAAGATTCAAAATTTAAACTTGAGCCTAAAGTTCCTATGAAATAAAGAAGTCACATGAAGTTTCTTACTTCCTCTGTCTATATTCATGTCATCAGAGTTAGGAAAAGGAGAAAAGGATCATTTGGAAAAAAGAAAAGAGAAAACCCTAAAACAACACCACAAAGCAACTTAGCAACCTATATGGTATTTTCATCAGTGGTCAGTGTTATTTTTTCATGGCACAAAACAAGTTGATTCTCTTTTGGAGTGGAATTAGGTTATAAGTTGCTCACAATCTTCCTGTGTGGAAAAAGTGGTAAAGGCAAAATAAATACAACATAAATATGGTAAGGAGATATGACTGCATAGTTTTTCAGCTGCTAGTCAAGCTTTTTCCTCCTGGCAAGTGCAGAGGACATCAAGAATAAATAAAAACTTATCAGACTTTTCAGCATTCTGGACACCGCATAGAAAAGATATCACCTAGTATCCTCACGAAATTCACAACTGAGAACTGATCTTTTCTCGAGGCCCTTCCAGGCATCTAAAGGAAGTAGGTATGTGGCCAGGTGTCTGCCAGGTTGAGGTTTCTGAAGCACACAGGGAAGGCCGCACGATGGTGGCTGGAAGATGGGTGTAGCTCCTCCTTGCCAAGGCCTTGAGCTACATCTCCAGTGCTGAGGAGAGAGAGAGAGAGATGGGTAAGGGGTGAAACAGAGAAAGAAGGAAGAAGGAAGACAGGAAAGAAGGAAGGAAGGAAAGAAAGGAGGAAAGGAGGGAGGATGGAATTGGTGGTCAATTTGCATGCCAAAGAGAAACGGCTCTGGTTTTCTCTGGTATGCATTCTATAGCAGGCCAGCTGCTGTGGTGATGTGGCAATTGTATTGGAAGAAAATTCCAAAAGCTGAAATGTAGGAGAATTGAAAGATCTGGAAAGGATACAAAAGAGACACTGATGAAATGAGGAGCCTTCTGAAGGCTAGTTTAGAAGTTCAGATAGAGAGAAGTATCTTCTCACTACACCCGAGGATGAAATATCAACAAATCAATGTCTTCTCTAACACACTGATGATGCATGGCCTCCAGAGGAATGTCAATGTCAGACACAGTCAGAAAAGGTCATTCACTTAGGTGACACAGTATAGAGAAATGTAGCTATCAATCAATTCTCCACTTTCTCATTTCTATTAATCAACTTCTGTTGAATCTTTGAAGCATAATAACTCTCATTTATACCTCTTCTGAAAGTGGCTAAGTGTGTTTTAAAATTGTATGGCTTATTTGGTGGTCATTCTAACAATAATTACAACATTGTCTTATTAACACAACATAATGATCACTGAAATCCTATTATAATTACTCCAGCCAATTATAAATGAATCACTCTGGTAGGAGTCCTGGGAATATAATACCACCAAATAACCTTTCCTGGCCACTCACACAAAAAGAACTCTCTTTCTTTCTCAGAGCAAAGGATAAGTCCAAGTATCTCTCTCAGGGCCTCTGGAAGAGATTGTACATGAAAACCTGGAAAAAAAATCTTTTCAATGTATCAGTTGTTTTTGAATACTGATAATCTGAATGGTTGTAAAATATCAGTTTCCAAGCTATGTTTTTCTTTTAGTAGACCATATGTGTGTCCTACGTGGTTTTCTTCTAGGTAATAAATCATTTTAAACAATTATTCTCCCCAGGACTCACAGCTTCTTGTTGCCCGGCTTTTACACCATCTGTTTTTTATTGTAAATGGATTCTCATGATTATTTAAAATTGAATAGTTTATACTGTTGAAAAATAGGGCTTATACCTAAACAAGATTTGAAGAATTCTATTTCTTTCTTGTTCTTCTTGGTTTGCATGATTCATTCTGAACAGATATAGAAGAAGGAAGAGGGGGAAAGTAGAGATGGAATCCACAGATTTTGAGAACTGAACCACTCATAGGTTTGAAGAGCATTTGACACTATTTATTCAAACATGCTGCCTGACATAGTAATTATTTCTCTAATTTTCTGTGTTATGATCTAATGCATAGTTTCTGTTCTATGAAAAGCAGCACACTAAAGAAATTGCATCTTTTCTATGTCGATATCTTTCATGGTTTTATGCTTGTGATGCTGACTTCTGAAGACAAAGACTACATCTGTCTCATTTATTTTGTGCCTCACTTCTTATTTCATTATACCCACAAGTATTCCCAAAATACTCCACTGTTCCTTTCATATATTTTTACCTTTCATTGGCTAGTCTTCTTTCTTGTATTCCAAATGGGAACCTAATAACAATAATAACAAATGGGAACCCAGTAACAAAAATCTAAAGTATCTTTTAAAAAGCAAAAGTCAGAAAAAGAAAAAAATTAGCAATAAGTATCAAGTAAGATTTTATAAGAGCCTCTATGTGGTAAGAATTCTAAAATGGTCTGTATGTGCAAACACCTGTCTCAGTAGCAAGAAATTACAAGAGTAGCAAAACCAAAAATTTGACCAATGAATAAAATAATCATCAGAGATTGACTATTTTGGTCTCATTCACTGAAATTTTTAAGAAATATACTGGGTACTTTCTTATAGGCATGGTACATATCTACCCAGGAGAGATAACTACGTCACCAGTAAGTTGGCTAAACCTATTTAAATTCTGAGAATTCTGACACACAGTGAGCAGATATGTAAGAGATTCAACTATGTTTCTTCTCATGCCTCTCATTCAAGAATGTGTCATGGCTTTCTTGCCTCAAAGGAATAATCTAATTGAAAAGCAGAATTTGTTCTCAGTCTCTTGGGTCAAAAGATTCTCAACATAACTGTTCTAAAAGGAAGACAAGATGGTTTAAGCAAAATACTTGCAAGAAGTAACAAGAGAGCTGCAACTTTTACCTAAGGGATTCTCCAAGGCTGCAGAAAGTGAGAAAGCTGGGAGTCTGCTGTGCGCTTTTTATGCAGAGTAGAGAGGAAGCAAAAGAATCTGAGAGGAGAAATGTATCTGTGTGTAGCTCAAAACTTGAGACAACAGCACACTGTGGTAAAGGACACTGGATCCTCCAGAGGTGTATAAAAATCACTGGTAAATGGCTGGAAAGTCACATGCCACACCCTGACTTCTTAGCACTAAGCAAATTTTTATAGCTATGACAGATTCCAGACAGATAGGTAAGGCTTTCAAAATAATAAAGTTAAAGCTTTCTGTGGCTCTGAAGGAACAGCAGGTCAAAGGAGGCTTAGAATGAATTACAGGAAAACTTCATCATCACCTGGAGTGTTCTCTTAGCCAGGGAGGAAGGAGATTAGTGACATATTTTTAATAAACAGAGCCATAGATGGTTGTAACACAGTGCTTGAAGCTTCCAAGAAACACTTCGTCTTTCATTTCCCCATCTACTTTGGCAATCAATATTTCTACTGCCTGGGCAAAGAAGGGCGGAAGCCTACATCTGCAGCTATTTTAACTAGATTTGGAAATGTGACCTATTCTAATGAGATATTTTGAACCCCACACCTTTTACCAGCAGTAGGATTTTATTTTTTCCTTAGGATGTGATCCCTGCTAAGCAAACAGCATCCTCCTTACATTATCTTCTGAATTTATAGCCTGCATGTCCCTCCACACCCACAAACCATAGTCCACACTACCTCTGTAACCTAAATAGGCAAGAAAAGACCTCTTTGCCATATGTATTTGACTTCTTTATATGTATTTTTCTGCAGCAATAAGAAATCAAATCCTGTTTTTTGCGAATCAGTCACCTCACTGACTACTACACAGAAGAAAATCATCTTGGTCTCTTGCTTTTGTCTGAGAACAATGATGGATCAATACCTATTGCATAATTTCTTCACTAGTGGTTGGATCAATGTATTCATTTTTATCTTCTCCTTTTACAATAGGATCTGATGGTTTCCTTTATCAATACCAAGCAAAGGCTGACAACACAGAATTTTACTCTAAGCAACAACTGACAACGTATTTTAAGTTTTTCTCCTCCTGCAGATTCTAAGCAAGTATATATCATTGTCCCTGGCCTGCACTGTTGTATTTTTGATGGAATTTTCACAATAGAAAGTAAACTACTTGCCTGACACATGGTAGATGCTCAGTAAATTTTAATTAATCACAGTAGCCCTTATCGTGATCATAAAAAATAAACACAGAGATAAAGTGGTCAATCCCAGTGTGTGGGTTAGGAAACAAAGCACCTCTGTGTGACCACAGGACAGGAAAAGGATAGATAGTGTAGATGGAAAAGTAATAAAAAAATGGGCCTGAAGGGAAAGAAAAAAGATCCATGTATATAAGAACTGTACCCAAGAAAAGTTCATGAAAGGATAGAGCTCCCTTGCATAGAGAAATGCATAGAAAGAGAAAGAATCCAAAGATAAGAAATGGAAAGGATGAAAGTACACAAGGAGAGGAAAGAAGGGGACTTGAATCTCAGGGTGGCTTTAGTTGACCTGTGAGTTTCAGAGAAAATTATCATCTATTATTATTGCCCTTTGAAACCCAAATGTGATTATTAATCATTCACAAGTTTTTATTTTTATGCAGTCTTAAGTGAGTTCACAGTGAGGGACCTAACAACAGCTTCCCATTATCAGAGAAAGAATACAAATGGTTATTTTGTGACTCTCCGAAGTGACCGAACCATCTCAAAGGGCAGAGAGTATAGCTAAAAATTGCATCTGGCAGCCAAATAGCTCCTCGCTCTCTGTGTTAAATCTGTTGAACAGGTTCAACTCAAAGACTCCAGGAGTGTTAAAAAGATTAATGACCTTAATATCTGTAAAGTTTTTTGAAGGCTAAAATGTACAAGTGCTAGGTTTTTTCAAGCCAACATTTAATTTATGTAATTAAAATATATTTTGGTGTTTCACTTAGACAAGTCTTTGTGAAAGAAACGTGCTTGAATCACATTGATTTTTTTGTCCCATGAGCTTGGAAAAATGGAGGATACCAAAAAGAGGGGAGAGAGAACCTAGAGCAAAGCAAGAAAAGAAAGTACCTATTTTGAAATAAGCTGTCACTGGAGCACAGCCAGGCACGAGGACACAGAAACTGACAGAGTTTGTCTTTTCCTCCTCTTAGGGGAACTAAGAAGGGAGGACATCACATCTTATTCAGTTGCCTTGCTGCATGGAGGCTGTGTGGTCACCTTTCTGTTACTATAGCAAATGTCTGAGATAATCAATTTAAAAAGAAATATTTTTATTTGGACTCAGTGTTCTGTAGATTTTCCTCTGTTGGTCCAGCACATCATGGTGAGAGTATATGGTAGAGCAGAACTTTTGACCTCATGGTCACAAAGCCAAAGAGAGCAAGAGATGCCAGGAGTGATGGTGCACACCTGTAAACCCTGTACTCAGGAGGCTGAGGCAGGAGGGTCACTGTGAGTTCGAGGTCAGCCTGTGAAGCAAAGTGAGTTCAAGGCCAGCCTGAACTGCATAGTGAGAATATATTTCAAAAAAAAAAAAAAAAAAAAAGCAAGAAAGAAAGAAAGAAGAAAAAAAGAAAAAGAAAAAAACCAAAAACAGAAAACAGAGAGCAAGAGGAAAAGACCTATGTCCCTTTCAAGGACATGTCTCTAAATGACTGGGGACTTCCCACTGGGCTACACTCCAAGAGCTCCTCCATGGGGAGCAGGCCAGTCAGACATGGGCATTTCAGGGAAGTTCTACATCTAAACTACTGAGGAGGCAAATTGTTCCTACACCCAGGACCTGGGGCAGAATGTTATGGTTTATCTCTAGGTGTCCCCCAAGAGTCTCATATGGTCATAGATAGGACCCTTGGAAGGTGATGGGATTATGAGGATTGACAATTGGTGGTCAACTTGTAACACCCAGCTGAACCGAATCAGCATGGTGCTGGGTGTAGAAGGCCCACCTGAGGATTGTTGCTAACAACATGAAAGGAGAACTGGAGAAGAGGTGGTGCTGTCAGGTCTTCTGGAGGAGCTTGTCATGCTGGCTTCCTGACATGAACTTGGCGCTTCTCATCTTCAGATGAGCTGGAGACCTCGTGGTCACTGAAGATGGCTGTGGTACTTTTCAGGGGAGCTCTGGTCCTTTGAGTGTCCAGGTTCTGGTGCAGATCTCTCAGCCTGCTGGCACAGGTCCTTTGTCCCTCCAGGGCAGGCTTCCTAGCTTCCACCACTGACCTTTGGGTTTTCCGAGAGCAGATCTG
>RJWM01016546.1:0-45186 GCA_004363535.1 Dasyprocta punctata
CACTTCCAAGGCTGGTCACTCACATGACCTGCAAGTCTTGCTGGCTGTTGGCTGACCATTGGTCCTGAGGTTGCCTGAGTGTCATCATATCATGTAAGCTGGCTTCCCCTACAGCAACTGACCAAAGACAGCAAACTGCAAGCCTCAACGTTTTTTATAACCTGGCCTTAATACCTACATGCCTCTCATTTCCACAAAGTCCTAGTTGTTGCATACTCAACCCTACTAAATATAGGAGGGCACTATACAGGACATGAAAACCAGGAAATGACTATCACTGGGGACCATCTTAGAAGCTGGCTATGAGTAATTTTTCTGATGATTGTCTTTTACAGTTAAACCTTATTTCTCTTTAATGCTTCAATATCTTTCAAACATCTAAGAATCTTTTTTCTAAATATGGGAAAGAATCAGTATCTGTTCACTTGCACAGTTTTCCCTGTGGACATCACCCTTCCGCATCCTTTCATCCTTCTGCTCCACATGGTTTTGGTTGCTTTCCAGCCTTGATGTGCAGTTGTCCCTGTAGAACCTCCCTTCTCCTTTCTTTTGTACTGCAACTCCTGTTTTCTCTTTCTCTTCAGTGGCCTCCTTCATTTGGCAAATAAGCTGTGAGCTTGGTGCATCTGGGACAGTTTGTCAACTAAACTTGGTCATTCCTTTGTAGGGAATCCAGAAGCATGCAGGTTTTATGTTTTCCCACTTGTAGACTTTCATCTTTCATTGTGCAGGGATCATTTGCTGAGGACTGTTACACAAAGAATCCTCCAATTTCCTCTCCATGGCAGATCCTTGACTGTGCATTCTGCGATTGAGGCTGAGGCAGAGGACTGAGGATTTAACAGTTTATTATGCAGGTCCTGAAATGCACCACCCACATCACCAAGTTTCCTCCACTGCAGCTGAGCCCTGTGCCCCCAGTTTCTACTTCAGTTTCTCCAGAAAACAACAGCACCTTCTGGCATAGCTTGAGGAGTGGGGTGGTGAGCAGAAAGGATACCAACCTGGCTCTTCAGAGCAGGTGGTCCTGTTGGTGCAAGAGCATGCCATAGAGCCTTTCAAAGCATGCCTGTAATCCCACCACTTGGGAGGCTGAGCCAGGAGGATTGCTGTCAGTTTGAGGCCAGCCTGGGCTACACAGTGAGTTCAAGGCCAGCCTGAACTACAGAAAATGAGACCCTGTCTCAATCAAACAAACAAAGAGACAGACAGACAGACAGACAGACAGACAAAGCAGATAAAGAACTCACTTGTTTGTCATCACACAACCTCTCTCTGAACTCCTTAGTAACCTACCTTCTTCTTCTGAGATAAATCAACCCTTCTCTGCTCCATGACCCCCTTCTCATTTACAGAAATATTTTAGATTCTGTTTTTCCATTTTTCATTTCTATTCTCTTTGCCCATGGGTTAATATCCTTTACATTTTTTTTTCTAAATTGGGATTTTAGAAGAGAAAGGAAGATAAAACATGTTTGATCATTCACCTATGCAAAACTATGAGTCCAGGCAGAGGATTTGAACTTGTGAAAGAAGAATATACTATGAACACTCAAAACAAGAGAAAGTCAGCCTATAGCCACTCCAGATAGGGTCCAGGAAATCAACGATGTTGCCCAAAGTGAGCACACCCCTTCACAGCCCCAGGCTTCCAGAAAATGAAGCTCTACATTGTCAATGAACAGGAAAGCTGCATCCCTTCCCCACACCCAGCCCATGTCCTAGCATCTGTAGGCAGTGCTGCTGGCTCAGATTCCATGGCCAAAGGAAGCATATGGTTTCCAAGAAGTGATTAATCACTTTCCTGTTCCACGTAGATTTCCAGCTGTGGTTCACTTTCTCCTTCTGGTTCCGTTTCTTCCAAATGAAATGCCAGAAGTACCCTACCATTTACTGCCCATCTTCTGGTGATCACCTTCACATTATTGGTGGCCAGTCTTGCTTTTCGGCTTATCTCAAAGTCATCTGTTATGGAATGAAGGAAACCTGTTAACATTTGGTTCCTTGACCTCTGAATACACATTGTGGTAAATGGGAAACAGGAAGTCATACAAAAGGAAACCCCCTTATTCTTTATGCCTGTCTTCTAGAGCTGGACCCACCAGAGAGGTCACCTCTGGGGTTTTAAGCTTTCTGTTTAGTCTATTTCCAGATTGCACAGCATATCAAAAAACAAAACAGAGTCTGGCAAATGGTTGGTCAGATTTGAAGTAGTACACCTTGATACATGGTTAGGGGAGTCAGCAATCTCTCTTAATCCCCTCTTTTCTCTAAGCAGGGCTTCTGAGAAATATACATTAGGGCTGCCCTGGGAGCTTTATCATAAGACATACATCCATATTCCACCCTAAGAGATTATGAGAGCTGGGCTCTCTAGGAGATTTTAGTTAACCTGATATAAGAAATATCTCTAAAGTAGAAAGGGAAGTACAGTGGATAATTCTTAAAGAGTAAAAAACTCTGGATCCTTGGGTGTACGTCCTGGGCTCAGCTAAGCTTGCTGCTCTCATCAGTAGGGGATTGTATAATTTATCATCCATATTAGGACACGTCTGAGAGTACAAGAGGGAGCTATTAATGACTATATCAAGACAAGAGCATAAATTGAGACTGTTCGGACAAACCGGTCACCCTGCTCATTAGTCAAATGGGAGACTGGAGCAGACAGCTCCGAAGTCCCTTTTCAATTTATGATTCCATAATTCATGACAATTGGAACAAGTGCAAAATACGTTCTCATTCCAGGAGCAACAGGACAGAGTCGCTGAGGCGTCATCTATACTCAGGGAAGTTGAAAAGGGGAACACGCACAGCCCAGAGGCTGGGACTTGCACACATGTAAGGCCAAGAGGCCAGGAGAAAAGGAAACAGGAGTGCGTGACCCTGCTAGGGCAAAAGGGCCACAAAGCAGGGTCAGAGAGGCAGGTCACATGCAGAATTTGTCAGAGGCAGGTGCTCGAGCCACCACAGGCTCAAGAATGGATATGGGTGTGATGTAAGGTCTGTTGACATTTACTCACACTGCTGGGCCATATCCCAGTGATACTCCAAGACATTTACACCTGCATTATTTTCCAATATATGACACAAAGAATCCATTTAGAATTTCCATGGCACCTTTTTGCCACGTGGAATAATAGGGGAAAATGGTATTCAGGTGGGTTAAGCTCAATGCGGTTTCCTACTATGTGTGTTGCATTGGTTATCGAGTAAGTACTAGTGAAAATCTCCAGGCTGAGATGCTGGGACCCAGGGAGAGGGAGAGAGTCAATGTCACTACCAACGTCATTACCAGCACAAACATAGCACTTTATAATTTAGGCTGAATTTGCTTGTTTGTGAAGTTTCAGGCACCAGAGGAGTTAATGAAGATGTGGAGAAAAGAGAAGGAAAGAGAGGGAGGAGTCATGGAGAATAGGAATGAAGAAAAGAAGGAAGGAGGAAGAGAGAGAGCAAGAGAGATAGAGACAGAATGACAGAAAGAGAAAGAGACCACGGTTGTGAATGAAGTTAGCTGAGTGTGCATGCACACACTAGTGTGCTTCTGGGGAAAAGAAAGCTAAACCCAAGGTTGGAAGTTTTAGTGAAAACCTTTAAAAATCTTGCACTGGAACATAGGGAATGGAATTGCTCACATACTTACTTGAGCTTTTTGATGAGCACAATTCAGTTCATTTCACACAGTTTCAAGTTCTTGCTGTTTGGAAGAAAATTGCTCAGTGCGGCTACGCTTCAGGCCTGTCATCAGAAAGGCTGGCGTTGATGGAAAGCTTCTTGCCTCTGCTCCAGGATGAAGCCAGCAGACTGTGAACAGCTCTGCTCCCTGCACTGTGACAGTGTCATCTGTTTTTCAGAATCCATGCCCTGCATGTGTTTGGGATGTACATTCGCTTAGCCCAGGCTTAGAATTCTGTTGGCTGCAAAATGGTTTTGCTTCTGACGGATTCTTACCTTTGGCCAATAATGACTGCACAGTAATGTGAAATTGCTGCTATTTGGCTAGGGATCATTCTTCAGAGAGCTTCGCAAAGAGTGTCTGTACCTGAGGGAATGCAGGAGATGAAGGCAGCCAAGAGATTATCTTTTGGCTCATCAGGGCACACAGGTGATGTAGCCAGAATGGCCAATATGGGCTGAGGTCTCCAGCAAAAGCTTGGAAAAAGTGGTTGAGTATGTGTATGTCTCCTTGCTGCACAGGAAGAAGGGAATAATGGAGGAGGCCCAGGGACAGGCCAATGGGATGATCAAGGGATTGGAAGTCTGGACAGATGGGAAAGTTTGGGATCTTCAGGCCAGAGCGACAGAGGCTGATGGGGGACTGAACAGGTCTCTGAAACAAAGGTAAGGTTGAAGTGCACAGGCTTGAAACTGTTGGACATAGAACCTGGAAGTTTCAGAAAGCTCATTTTAAGAAAGCAGAAATAAAGTGTGAGTTTTTATAGTGAAGAGCAAACTTAGAAAAGAAGCAGATGAGCAGGTTGAATAGCCTTAGAGATGATGTGTGCTAAAAATTACAAATACAGTAAGGAAAGGCGTAGACAACTCTGTCTATACCACACCAGACTCACTTCATCCACTCACATCCCTTGCTGTGGGGAATTGATTGTCCCAGAGTTTGGCTGCCTAACCAGCCTGGCTTCCATTCCCTCCTCCCGGACCCCATGGCCCACTGGGTTGAATAAGGCCACCTAATCAAGGGCAGTCAACTATAACCCGATTGTTGTTTCTTTTTATTCTATTCAAGTATGCATGTTGCTGCCAGACCATTCTCCCTCAGATTTTAGTTTATCATACTTCATTGTCTTAGTCACTTTCCTTGTCTAGAACAAAATAGCTCACACCTACAATTTAAGGGGGAGAGGTTTATTTTGGCTCATGTTTCAGTCCATGGTCAGCCAACTCCAAAAAAGGAAGAGCGTGGCAGAAGGGAATAGTGGAGGAAAAGTTACTAACATCATGTCAGTCAGGAGGCAGAGAGTGAAGAGAAGGACTGGGAGGGGAGATGTACTCTTGTAGTTAGGGCTACACTGACCCTGTCTTCCGACCAGGCCCTTCCTCCAAGAGCAAGTCAGGCACAGTGCTCCATGGTCCAATCCTCTTCCAAAAGTCCCACCTATGAGCCCATGGGGTTCTTGGAGCATCTAGATATAAACCAACATGTATCCTAACCAGGAACCTGAAAGAGCTATCCTTCATACATCCCATGCCAACGAGTATATGAGAAGAGAATGATCAGTATACAGGTCAGGAAAGCCCTTTATACTGTGCTGGCCCTTCACAACATCTTCTGTGTGCTAGCTACTCTGCCACTGCTTTCCATGTCTTGTCACACTTAATTCTCGTAAGTCATCAAAGCAGCAACTCTTCTTAACTCTATTTTGCAGAAGAAGAAATTGAGCTGAAAGAGATTGCCCAACACCAGAGCTACACGATCACTTGTCTCTTACCTCGCAACACTGCCGCATGCCAACACCTATTATGCTTCATAGTAATGGACACTTTATTTGTTGCATTTTGCCCCAATTGTGAACTCGGCAATGGCAGAAGCTCTGAGTCATTCATCAATGTGTCTTCTCTCTGTAGCCTGAATAGCCAAGTGACAACTTGGCACTAACTGGAATGTGTGGTTGTCAGTGTGTCCTCCATGGGCTTTCATCTACACTTCCTAAGGTGCTTGGCTCCCCCCATTTCTCTGTTCTCAGATTCAGAGCAAACCCACAGAAGAAGTGACGAGTCCTTAGAGAATGTGGGAGCTCCCACCCCACAGATTCACAAACCAAATGGCCAGCCAGGGAGGTCAAAGGACGTAGCAAATTCACGGCATGTCTCCAATTGGGACCAAGATTGCTCTACACTCTTGTTGCTAGGCAGCACTGACCCAGGTTTTCAATGTCTGCTGAAATTCTCAAATAGACCTCTTGGGTTGGTTTTCTCATTTTTAGCTTTGATGGGAGGTGGAGCTGAACTGGAGTGAAATCATTCTTCATCGGTTCTCATAGACACACTTTGATTTTCCCCACTGTAACTGGAAGGAGATGTGGCTAGCATGGCAGGTAGTGTGGCATGTGGTACAGCAGGGGCAGTCTGATAAGGAAGAGGATCTTCCAGGGCCTCAGCTCAGAGCCATCATCCAGGTCTTTTTGGACTTTCTCAGTCTTCTTTGCTGGCTCTATTTTTCCTGAATAACAATAATCATAAGACATGCGTTTGTTTTGATGTTTAGAATTTTCAAGCAATGTTAATGTGGCCTATGAATTTGAGCTTTACAATGACTGTATAAAGATAGAAGTTTGTCCAGAAAGAAACCTGGACCACAGCAGCCCCACTGACTGCCCAGGGTCATCGCAGAGCCTCTGAGGAAGCCCTCCTTTCTGGTGCTGATCCAAAGTGCCGGACTCCTTGCACACGTGTCCCTCACTGCCTGGGTCACTCAGTCTGTGTCATTGCCTCCACTCGGAATTTCTACCCCTCTCAACCCTTAATTCGTCCCACTTCCTCCAGGAAATCTTCCCTGCAAACTCTTATACTCTTCTAGTCCTGACAAATCCAGCCCACTCAGATGGCCCCACTCTATGGTAAGCTGATTTGGATTACTAGACTTTGCGTATGTCCCTGTGTATCTGTACAGCAGTGAATACAATCTATATCTATTTACTCACAGAGTTGTGCATGGGGCCTAAGTCACTGTCAGAACTAGCTGGTGGCTAACATCTTCCTAGGGTTGTGACAAGGTGATAAGCCAGCACTTGTCAAATATAAAGACTTGGGTCTTACAGTAGGACCTAGCTAGTCTCAAAGACCAGTCCTTGCTTACTTTATAGTTAAACCAGACCTGAGACTAAGATTTTTGAATTTCATTTATTATTTCTATGAAAAGTACAATTTCCCATTAATATTTGGAAGGTGATTGATTTCTGGAAGTACAGTTCAGCGAAGACTGGAGGGATTATGGTGAAGGGGAGGGAAGAGACTTCATAAGACTCCCATTAAGCTGTCACACAAGTGGATGACACAGCCTGGAGAACAGTGAGGATATTAGATTAGGGTTCAGGTGAGTTCTAGTGAATCACCAAGTCTTTGCAGGAAAGGTTAGGTTTATATTAGCATCGGCTTGCCAAAGATAAAGCAGAGCTTTAGGAACAAATCATTCAAATAGTCTCAAATCATAAGCTGAAATCCTTTATAAACCGTGTCAAAGGAAGTATCCTATAATTTATCACATTTAGAGAGGAGTGTGCTTATACATAGTGCATACATGTCACATTTTAAAACTACTAATGCCCTGGTACAGTCCCTCTCTCATTTACTCTTTCTTTCAGGGATGTTTTCCAGGATTTTCTCTGTGCCAGGTGCTGCTCAAAGATTTGAGATAAAACTTTAGAAGATGGTATTTTTACTCAAAATCAACTGCTGTTGTAGTAGGTTGTACTTATGTGATAAGCAGAAGATTGTATTTCCATTTCACAAAAGAAGAAATAAAATTTTCAAGAAACTTGATGAATTTCCCATGTCAATTCTCAAATACTACATAATGAGCTTTTAAGTAGTTGTGTGAATCTTCACCTCTTCTTTCAACCCTTCACGATAGTCCCCAAGAATTTATAATTTGTCATGTAAGTACATAGTTCTGAACCTGATACCTCTCTTTATTTCCCTAAATGTGGTACATCAGCCCAGAAAAAATCAAGGACTTGAATTCAGATCTGCACACCATTAGAGTTCAAGATTATATGATCAAACTCTATAGCTTCCCACAGTGATGTGGCGGACAAGGTTACCATTGCATTCCAGGCTTCATGTGAATAAGGAATTTTCTATAAAGACAAAGAATATTTCGTTAGCACCAACAAAGCTAATCTTTGGGGTCAGGAATATTCCTAAAGAACCCATCAGAGACTCAACTCTGGAGTGCTGGGTAGCTCACTGTAGACTGCATGAGTCAAATTTATTCTTCCCTCATATGCAATTGGTGCATTTATTCCCTCCCTCCAGCTCCCTGATCTGGAAATACCATCTATTACTGATACAGAGGAACAAATGGGGGTCATATCCAATTTGATAATTATGTTCTGCTCTGTGAAAAGTTAACCTTTGAAAACAGAAGCAACAACAAATCTCCAAGAACAAAATGGAACTCAAAAGCCAATTAAAAACACCCAGCTCTGGCCCTTCTGTGAGGGACAAGATGGAGCTCTCTTGTCGGAGAATGAGTATTTCGGTTGCCAGGTGGACTTTGTCCACTTCACTTCCTGAATATTGGCTCCAAGAAGCCGCATGTAGTTACGGTGGTTTGGCTGTTCCCAAGCTGTGTTTTCATCCCTTAGGTGGAAGACAAGGAAGCCAAGAGCATGAGGAGTGGCTCTGCATTCACAGACAGTGACTTATCGTAGAACTGTGTAATGTGATAGTTTCAGACGCTGTGTGCTTGATTGATTTGTTCTCTCCTTGCCTTCCAGAATTCGTGTATAAATATTTTGGAAGATTGCTGATGTCATGTTGATGAATCTCACTGAGGGTTCCTCTTTTTGAGAATAAATGGCTAGTCTACGTTTGCCTTGTTGCTGCTCATCTTTTCTGTTGGCATTGTGTGGAATAAGGGGGCAGCATTTCTCTTCAGCTTCCTGTATGCAGACCCAACCCCTCCCCCATACATTCTGATTTAGAATTTTTCGTTCTCTGGCCTCCTTTAGAAGGAGCCTCTTACTTGATGATAGATTTAATTTTTCAAAATCTTACCTGTCCATTAACCTCCTTCAAGTACAGAACATTCTTTTTAGAAAATGTCATGGCTGGCAGTAACAGGCACTCAAAACCATTGACTGGCTGTGGTCCCCTGTCTGGGGCATACTCTCCCTAAGTCATGAGGAGTAGCGTATCCTACTCTGAAAGGAGAAGAGACATTAAAATAACTCAGAGAAGATTGCCAGCAGCCTCGAGCAATCACTTAATCAATAGTCAGAAGGCAATGTGTCCGAAGCAGAAGGCACCTCTAGTCCTCTCTCTGATGTTTGCCAGCACTGTAACCTTGAACAAGTTGCTTAAATTTTTGAAGCTTACATCTTTTCATTTGTAAGATGAGGACAGTATCAGTACTTAGCCTGCAGCGTTGTTATGAGAATCAAATGACCGCAGCATGTAAAGTGTTTTTTTCACAGGACCTGGCGTGTAGAACACACTCAGTAATTCAACTCTTGCTGTTGCTCCCATAATTATTAGAGGCAGGTGAAGGTGTTCTAGTGGGAAAGATTCCTGGCTTAGGAACTTGGATTTAGATCTTTGGTCAGAAGGTAGCTTCCCCATCACTGATTTCATGTATGATTGTTTATTCTCCAATGCTATTTAAATGGCAGGAGAGTCACACACATCCCCCTTTCCCACTAAGTTCAAGAAATAAAGATCGAAAGTCAAAGTTTGATGAAGAGTGTTTCCATTTAATTTCTGGAGTAGGCAGACTTTATGAGTTTTTCTCAAAGTGCTTGAGGCTGAATTGGAGAAAAGCTAATAGGAACATTTTCTGAGGAAAAATGTTCTGTAAGTTTTACTAGAAGAGATTGGATCATCTTTCTCTTTCAGAAAGCTTTTTGTGAGGAGCCACAGATGAGCCCCAAAACAATGAGATCCATCACACTGGCAGGGTGGTTTTCTAAGAGTCCTGGAGCATCACAGTAGCCTGAATGGCAATCTCTACTTATCTGGGACAATTTCACAGAAAAAGAGAAGTAAAACCACTTTTTACAGAGTTTCTGTTTCTTGTCTGTCTATATTGAACTCTCAATGTTTAAGAAAAGGTTAATGAAACATTTCATCTTTTTTTCCATGGCTTATCAATATACTCCTTATTTTCATCTAACACATATGCACTGAGTACAACTACTTCCAACTGCATTCTTCTACTTAGTATTATCATGTATGTATCTTCATGAATTGACACAGTTTGCAATTACAATTGCAACTTATCGATTGTATAGTCTTTAACCAGAGTTTTTCTATCTTTATGTCATACACCAGAGTTATAGAATGATATAATGGGAGAGATTTTAGGCACTACTTCATATCCAACAAGAGACAGCTTTTAATGAGTCCTCACTGTGTGTCAGGCACAGTGCTAAGTGTCCTACATATGACATATATTTTAAAGTAATATATATTAATTTAGCCATTCCAATAATTCTCTGAGGTAGTCCTACTAATTTCTCCATTTTGCAGATGAAAAAACTAAAGTTAAAAGAGATAAATTGCTTGTTTAAGGTCCTATAGCTAATAGGACTGAACCTCAAACAAAAAGGAGCCTAAACTTACACTGAACCAGTCACTGCACTGTGAACCACATGGTCCTTATTCCTAGGTGAGGACAGGGACCCCCAGAGGAATGATGCGAGTTTGTCCAGAACCACCCAGCTAGGGACTGGCTACCCAGTTCTCTGGATTCTCAGGTTCCTGTTCTTTTCCCTGGGTAACTCAGTCTACCTCCTAAGAGGCAGAGCTCTCCTCCTCCTCCTCCTCCTCCTCCTCCTCCTCCTTCTTCTTCCTCTTCTTCTTCTTCCTCCTCCTCCTCTTCCTCCTCCTCCTCCTCCTCCTCTTCTTCTTCTTCTTCTTCTTTTTGTTTTTTGAGCTTTCACTCCCCCTCCCCATACTTCAAAACTCACAGTAAATGCTTTTATTTAATTGAAAATTAAGTTTTTGTGTAAACTACTTTTTTAAAAAGACAAGTTCCTGTTTTTCATTCCTACTCTTCTAGTCATATTCCCTTGGGACAGTCTAAGTTTTCCAAGGATTTAGGTTCAGAAAGTTCACTTTGAATTCGTGAGAACTATTCTGGATTTTCAAATAAGGGCTGTGAGGCACAGGTCCCCCTGGGAGTAGAGGACCATTCACTCTGGTTGCTTAGTCCTTAAACCTTTGTCTATTTAGAAAGCAGAAGAAAGCCTACATGTCCTGCCTGCCCACAGAGAACCTACATAAAGTAAATGATCAGATAAGGAATGTACATAGATTCAAATTAAGTTTTGTTTAGCCTATTTTCACACTGTTCCATCTGGATATATCTCTTTATTATTATTATTTATTTATTTATTCATATTTTAAAGAGAACAAGACCAAGCAAAATAAAATGGAATAAAGCCAATCAAAATAAACCAGTGTAAGTGACATAGGACTTCAAAACAATAGGATATCAACAATGGTTACCATAATGCCTCTTGTCTTCAAAATAGCTGCAGATACCTTCAGACATAGTACCTGTCCAATGTCCTGTACCAGCTTGTCACATCAGGATATTTATGTTTGGATTGTAAAAGGAGAGTGATTGATGAAACCTTCTCTTCACATGTGGCACTGTTTATTCACTCAGTAGAAGAGGTGATAATTATCCCTGTAATATAATTAGTTGCTCCAGATACCTGATATATTCTATACTTCTGATAAGGTTAATTTTATGCTTTTGTGAGCTGAGCCTGGTGTTCACAAAAACCTATAAGATATAATTTAGATCTCCCTACTTGCCTTCTAATTATTAATTCTATTGAAAAGTGATTAAATAGATTATGTAAATCATGGTCATTGCATCCACTTTAAAGGTTAATCCTGTCACAATAGCCAGATAATTAATTTGAGTTCATTTCCAAGCACTAATTCTAAAAAAAATCCAAGGTGTAATGGGTTGCAGTACCCTATTATGGAGGTGACTGTATACCTGGCTATGATAAAATTCAGAAGTAACGTATCTTAAGGCACTGATGGGCCCAATGCATCATGGATTAGAGATACACTTACATTAGAATTTTAAGAAATAAATTTTGCTGAGTGCTACAGTTTGGATGAACATCTCCCAAAGATTCACAGGTAAAACCTTGGTCCCCAGGTTGGCACTACTGGGAGGTGCCATGGACCTTCAAGAGATGGGCCCTTATAGGACATCCTTAGACAGTGGAGGTTATGTCCCCAGTGGAGATTTTGGACCCCAGTCTCTACCTGGCTTTCTCTTCCCTGATTCCTGGCTGGAGACATGAGAACTCACTCTAACCAACACTTTCACTATGAAGTGTCACCTTCACCAGCCACTCAAAC
Source organism: Dasyprocta punctata (assembly GCA_004363535.1). Taxonomy (NCBI): domain Eukaryota; kingdom Metazoa; phylum Chordata; class Mammalia; order Rodentia; family Dasyproctidae; genus Dasyprocta; species Dasyprocta punctata. Next base: position 12,067 of record RJWM01016546.1, read on the forward strand.
CAATGGGGCTGCCCAATCTTGGGTTTGAACTACTACACCATGCGCTAGAAAGCCTATTCTCTTCATCAAGTTACTTTCCTCAGCCATTTCATTGCACTGATGCAAAGCTGACCATACACTAATGTATCCTCTTCAGTCTGTCAATTCTTTTATTGGAATGCCAAGCATATTTTGGGTTCAAGGACTCTGGGACAGTCCTGATGCTTCAAACAGAGAGCTTCACTCACTTTCCAAAGCTACAGGCCAGAGGAGGTCATAATAGGCATTTTATGGCTTCCACTGTCCGTTGCTACACTCTGTGCTTGAGCACCTCTAACTAGTCACCTCCATCCTCCTCCAGGGAGAGCTAAGCAGCCCTGTAACTCTTCTGGATTGATGACAGAGTCCTCTTCACAAGCTGGCCTGCTGAGTACTCTTCATCGATTCATCCACCTTAGTCAAAGGTGGCATTCATTCAATTTTTGTAAGTCTTTCTTAAGAAATGGAATATAGAAATATAAATTTAAAATTAGATGCAAAGTGTATATGTATTTAGAATGTGAAAAGAAATCACAAAGCTTAAAAGGTACTATTATAAACCTATAAAATAACAATAATTTGCTTTTTAGCTTCCTGACAAACATTTATGATACATTTAAAAAATGTTTTGCCTATTCACTCTTTCATCACTTCTTCATATGACAAATTTATAAAATAATTTTCTGTAGAGAGATAGAAGAAAATTTAGACTTTCTTTAGCATAGATCATCAGAACATATTTCTTATTATGGATAATTGGGTTGAATAAAAGATACAAATTCACACACAGAAAACTTACTGTATTTCGCACTGATTCAGATGTGGGTTCCACAAACATCAGGATTCTGATAAATTCTATTTCATATATTTCCTACTAAAAGGAAAAAATAGATTTAAAGAGAGTTTATAGTTGTATAATTAGTATATTTCTGACAAGAGAGAGCTTTAATTTTGACTAGGATCAAACCTTATGCTTTAGTTGTCCTCATGTGATGATTAGAATTTTCCTAGACTAGCTTGGCTTGAAACATCTCCCTCTTCCACTAACTAGATACTGTACTTTCCTCCTCTCATTAAAGAACTTGTTCATGTCTTGATGAGACCTCTGGGCCTGTTAAGATGCTGAATGAATCAGCACAATCTGTGTTAGGTATATTCCTGGAAATCATTATGTGGGGATGATTATGCATGGAAATTTTCAAAAGCTTTAAAAATAAGTTCCACTAAACCAGATGAAGTGTATCTCCAGCTCCAATTCCCCTCAGCCACATCCTCAAAGACCCATGGACAGTTCATAACTACCTGATAATATGTGGAAGGAGGACAGAAAAGAATATTACCCCCACCATTTTTCTAACCATGTGATCTTATTAGTACATTGTTGTGGTTCTCATACATGTTGTGCCTCTCTGGGAGTGAAAGACCCTCCTCCTTTATCCTCATCATATGTCTGCCTCTGAGGACCAGCGGTGTCCAGTGCTTTCCTATCTTCTTTTTCCTGCTGGCACTTTGTCTTACTCTTCAAACTTTTGGCACTGAATCACACCTCTGTCTGCCTGAACTCATTTCTTCTTGACTTCTCTCTTGGATTGCTTTCCCCATTCTGTCTACCAATTTTTCATTCTCTCAGGATGCAAAGCATCTCTCAAATCTTCACCTTCTCCAGAAGCAGACATCTGTCACTTACACCCACAGCATCCACGACAAACAGGATTGTTACTAGAAAGTTCCTCTAGGGCTTTATCTCCTATAGGTCTGGCTGGAGCTCTCTGGTTTGGTCCCAGGAAATTTCTCCACCATATGTCATTTGGGTTTTCAAATATACAGGGATCAGAGAAGGGCTGGTTTAAGCCTGCTTCTCTCTTGCTGTTAGTTGTACTACATCTATCAGGCTATTCAGCAAACACACCAAACTACCCCTGAATAGGCCCTCCCAGCCTCCTTAACAGATGTATCAGTCCGTTTTCCATTACTCTAATAAAATGCCATGGACTGTATACTTTATGATAAAAAGAGGTTTACTTATCTCAGTTTTGAAGGCTGAAATTTCAAGTAGCATGGCACCAGCCTTTGCAAAGGCCTCCTTAACTGTATCATTTTTTTGGTAGATTGAAGCATGGTAGAAATACATATGAGAAGAGAAATCACAGGGTGAGACAGAAAGCCAGAATGAGAGGAGAGGTGGTCTTGCAAAAACTTATTCTAAAACACTGACATTAATTTCACAATAACCTGATTACCTTGTTTTAGGCTCTGTGTCTTTCACATTCACCACTCCTTAGCAGTGCCACATCAGGGACCAAGTTTCCAACTCAAGAATCTTTGGGGGATGAACCATACCCAAACCATAGCAACAGGCAACAAGAACAGGGAGATCTTTGAGAGTCTATTCTAAACTATCCTCTTATATCTACTTCTCTACCTGCAGATATAATTTCTTTTCTCCCTGAATTTTTCTATCTCCTGATTCATTTCTAGCTTTATCAACTCTTTCTAGATTTTGATCACGTTGGAAGACAGTAGCGTACAAAAAATATAATTTAGAAGTCAGATAGATCTGAAAACTCTCATCTCTCCTTTACTGGCTTTGTGTGGTTGAATAAGTCATTCAGTGTCTCTGAGCAGCAGCTTCTCTGCTAGTATTACTGACATTATAACGACGATGACAATGGTATGTGATACACACAAATGTTTTTTTTGGGGGGATGATACTGGGGATTGCACTGAGGACCTTCCCACTGAACTATGTCACCCACATCCCCCCTTTTTATTTTGATAAAGGGTATGAGTAAGGTGCTAACTTGGCAAGCTTTTCTGCCTCAGCCTCTGCAAATCTCATAAAGCAGTGTCTGGTGCTGAATTGTTGGTCATGAAAAGGTGATCAGTGTGATGTGACGCCAAGATTTCAGTGTTCTTTGGGGGCGATGCTGCTTTCAGTCCTTTCCCGGTAACAGTCACAGGCAGACTCCCGCACCAAACACTGCCTACTCCTCGCCTGCTTGCATTTTTGTGAAGAACACAATAACCATCTTTGGTCTTGTGATAGCGACTATCACAATAGATTGACTACAGCTCTAAAAAATTGGAGGGTCTGGTGGGCAACCAGTACCCTGTCAGTTGAGCATAATAGTACTGCAGAACCTGCCTCCATGGAATAGCTATTCACGTCCCTTAGTTTTAAAAGTTGATCTTATTGTTAATGGGCGGCTGTGGCAGCAGGAACATCAGCATTGTCTGCTGGCTGAGATGGCAGAATGTTCTGTACATCTTGTCTCACAGGCAATGTTCCATGGATTCAAATGCAAATGAGTATTGAGCCAGCCTGTACTTATTTGCATTTGCTCTCAGTGAACCTGGTTTCCCCCCGTCAAATTCATATTACGTGCATTTCTAATATTAAAATGATTCTGCCAAAGCAATTTCTTTCCTTTTCCACTCTGTCCATATTAATTGGCTTTTGCAAATCCTCTCTATCTCAAGTCCCCTTTTTTCACTATATTGTTCACTTTTGCCCTCATTGCCCTAGTCCTCCCTAGTGACGATCCCTCCAGCTGATCCACTCTGGCTTCCTCCTGTGGCCAGCTAGCCAAGTGTTTCTCCTTTTCCTGAGAGCCTCTGCAGCTGTTAGCGTGCTTTGCTCCCTAACCCTGACCTCTTGTCCTGGTTCTACCAAAAGCAGATTGTGGACATCTGTAGAGGACCAGGAAAGCTGGATGTGCCCTGAATCAGATGTCAGATCTTTAGGGGCTCAAACTTTTGGTAAAGCAAATTTCATTAAAGTCTAACATACACATTTGACCTCTGAGCAACATGCGTTTGTAGTGTAGGTCCACTTTTATGTGGATTATATATTTAGAGAATTGTGACAATTGAAAAGACTTGCACATAAACCATGCAGTGTAAAAATATGAAATTTTAAAGAAAAACGTATGTCATGAATGGATAAAATGTATACATAATTGTTTTATTTAATCATGTGCAATTATAAAAAGTACATAATTATATAAAGTTAAAATTTGTCATAACTTAGGTATACACAAAGTTCTAGATTGTATGTGGTGCCATTTGCAGTCAAGAGAAATACACACAAATGTAAAAGTTTCAGTATTAAATTGTAACTACAGAGCTGGGGAAGTAGCTGAGTGTTGGAGTACTTGTCTAGCATATATGAGGTCCTGGGTTCAATCTCCAATAGTACCAAAAAAAAAAAAAGTGAAATTGTAACTATATAAAATTAACTATAGTTTATAATGTGTGTTTTAGTCAGTTTTTTATTACTATGACAAAATACTTGAGACAATCAATTTAAAAGGAGGAAAGTTTCAAGGTTTCAGACCACAGTTGCTTACCCCTGTTACTTAGGGTCTGGGGGACACAGTGCCTCACGGCAGGAGGAAGAGGCAGAGGTCTGTTTACCTTATGGCAGCTAGGAAGCAAAGAGAAAAGTTACCCAATAACCCCTTTAGTGGTACAAGTCAAATGATCTAACATCCTTCTCTGAGACTCCATCTCTTAAAGATTTCACCACATTCCAATAGCACCTGTTATAGTTTGTATCTATGTGACCCCCAAAACCTCATACAATCATGGGCAGAGCTTTTGGAAAGTGATTGGATCATAAGGCTGCTACTCTCATTGGTGGATTAGTCCACCGACGAATACATCACTAAATGTGCTGTTAGGAGATGGAGCCTGGTCAGAAGAGGTTGGTTACTGGGGTACGTGGCCTGGAAGGATATCTCTCCCTGGCTTCTCCCCTCACTGTCTGCCTCCTGAGTGCTATCAGATGAGCAGTTTTCCTTCATCAGACTCTTTTGCCAGGTCATTTTGCCTGGATCCAGCTGATCATGCAAGGACTGAAATTTCTAAAACATGATCCAAAATTAACCTCTTCTCTTTTAAGTTGTGAGTGTTGGGTATTTTGTTCCAGCAGGCAGAAAAGTGACTAAGAACACCAACGGATGAGGAACAAGTTTTCAAGACACGGGCCTTGAGGGTCACTTCATTTCTAAAGTACAACAGTGGACTACTGCAAGAACTTCATAGCCACCGTCTGTTGCCATTGCAGTGAGCTCAAGCCTGTCAGCTATCTACCTATGTTACTGATCATCTCCACATTGCAGTTCTTCTTCTCAGTAAATTGCACATAGCAGTAAGAAGTGGTTCTTGCATTTTTTCACCTATGTAATACATACAAAACATGGATTAATCAACTATTTATACTATCAGTAAAGTTTCTGGTCAACAGCAGGCCATTCATTAAATTTTGGGGAGTCAAAATTTATATGCGAATTTCTGACTGTATATGGGACTGAGCTCTTAACCTCTAAGATTAAACTGTATTGAGGAAAGTGCATAAAACAGTCAGAATTCTATGAATTTTTGCAGCAGAAGCACATATACCCAGACCAATGGAACATGAGACTATGACTAGAATCTCAGAGCCTCCTCCCCAGGTTCTCTTCTAGTCATTACCTTCCATTCCTAAGGGGATTCACTATCCTGACTTCTAGACTGCAATTTTGCTCAGTATTGAACTTGACATTAATAGGATAATACACTATATAGTTCACTGTTTCACTTCCATTATCTGTGTTTCTGTTCATTTTCATCTCTGTGAATTATTTTGTTTATGAATATATCACAGCTTGTGTATTCGTTCTGTAATAAATAGATTTTTTGGGGTTGTTTTCATCTGGGGATATGAATATAATCCAGTACATGTAGATGAGTGTATGGATACTTTTCTGTTGGACATATGCTTACAGATATTGTTCCTGCCTCATAAAATAGAATTCATGGCTTTTGATGTGGCCATTTTTATGATCAGGAGTCTTTTGATGGAGCCTGAGGAACTTTTGTAATTGGATTACTTGTGGGACTATAGTTTAGTTCTATGGTATGGATTGAATTATGCTCTCCATTTACTATTTGAAGCTCTAACACCAATATGATTATATTTTGAGATATTTGGAGACTATATTTCAGGAGGTAACTAAGGTTAAATGAAGTCATAAATGTGGGTCCTAATATGATAGTGAACTTATAAAAAGAGAGGAGAGAAAATTCCCTCTCCATGTGCATACCCTCAGAAAAGACCAACTAAGCACACAGTGAGAAAGAGTCCTTTTGTAAACCAGGAAGAGAGGCCTTACCGGAAATCCACCTAGCTAGAGCTTGATCTAGGACTTCTAGTACTCACAGCTGTAATAAAACAAATTTCTGTTGCATCAGTCACCAAGTCTGTGAAGTTCTATTACGGTAGCCTGAGAAAACTGAAATACTTTGTTCTGTTCTTTTTTTAATTGTGGTAAAATGCAAATAACATAAAATTTACTATCTAATTCATTCTTAAGTACACATTCATAATGATGCACAGTCCATCCATCATCCATTTCTATAACTCCTTCTATCTTGAAAAATAGCTGTACCCACTAATCAATAACTCACTCTTCTCCAAATTACCTGAAAATCATTATTCTATTTTCTTTCTCTGTGATTTTGACTTCCCTACTTCATTTGTCCTTTGTTGATGACTTATTTTACTTAGCACAATGTCCTCAAAGTTTATCCATGGTATTTATTATATTGGAATTTCCATTTTAGAATGGAACAAAGCAGTGGATGCTTTAAGCTACAACACCTGTGAGCGACTCCAGTTCAAGCTTCTGCCACATCCTCTGGAGAGGGTGCTTGATCAGACAGCATTTTAGGAAGAGGCCAACTGAACCTGTGACTCAGAGCAACTGTGAGTTGGCTTCATCTCAGGGCTCTTATTGACTGGGTGATGGACAACTGTGGTAGATGTTCAAGGTCAGGGAGCAGAGGTCAGGCAAGAGACACTCAGAAGGTTGTAGGCTGAACAACCCCACAACCAGAAGTCAGGATCAGCCTAAACTTCTGTGGAGCTGAAAGCACCAAAAGCAGCACCCTCTCCTATTCCTTCTGCAGACTGACTATTATTATCCAACACCCAGTCCTAATCCTATTGCAGACTTGGAAGGATCATCCAGCAGAGATCTGGGCTCTGTCTGCCTGACTTGTCTACCAATGACAGTGAAGACATACCCTGAATAGGGTACTGCCACAAAACCCTAGATCAAAAAAAATAACCACAGACATGAAATCACAAAGAAATCTTTTTTTCTTTTCTATTTTTTTCTTGATTGTTTGTGTTTTTTCATAAGTGTGGACATTGTTTTTCATTTTGTTTATTTCTTGTTTTGTTTTGTTTTTTTCCTTTCCCTCCTGTCTTCATCAGTTTCCCAAAGCTTGGGTAGTCTTCCTTTGTCCATAGCCTTGCTTCTAATCTCTTTCTCATCTTTCATTTCTTTTCTCTATTTTTTCCTATTATCCTTTTCAAATTCTCTCCCCTGAAGGTGAAATTGCTCTATTGAGGGGATATTTACTATATAAAATTTTCTTATTTGTTTTAGATTTTGTTATGTAACTATGAATCTTATACCAATGGTTAAAGGAGGCAAATTACCAGTAATCAGAGCTTTGCATTTTCTAAATTGTGCTTGATATTATTATTATTCCTGATTTTACTCATTTAGTAAGGTGACATGCTGTGATCAGTTGTGCTTCCTTATATGCCAATACTGGAATTGCTGGGGTGGGGGTGGGGGGTCAGAAAAAATACTTTTGTCCAGTACTAAAGAATTGGGTACTAGGCTAAACAGGCAGCAACATACCATGCCTGATAAACTGAAGAGGCAGGATCTTGAAACAGATGCAAAAGTCAAAAGCCATCCACACCTAGATGACATCTCTGAAAAGTATTCATTTCCTAAGGAAGTCTCAGTACTAGTAATAAAGTCACCTACTGTGAGCAATTTACAAGCACAATGCAGAAAACACATTTTAAAAATATAAAATGAAAAGACATAGAAGCAAGATGCAACCCAGACCTCCAGCTCACTCAAGACAAATCCAAGGGGCAGTGAAGTGGATCAAAAATCACCTAGTTGAACTTTTTGACATGGTAACAGTGGAAGTAATAATGCAGATGAATGAGTCTCTAGGAAAAAAAATCAGAAATAATTACACAGATAACTAAAGATGATGACCATAATGAAGGACATGGTTAGTGAATCTAGAGAAGATACAGATGAAAAAAAAAGAAAAAGAGGGCCTTAGAAAAGTGATGGAAACTGTGAATGCCCAACATAAAAAAGAACTGGATTTCATGAGATACATTCAAACAGGTATCAAAAAGATTAAAAATTCTATTGAAAGCATGCATAGCAGAATCAAGAAATGTGAGGATATTGTATCATATCTAGAAGTCAGGTTTTCACTAAGCAATCATCAGATGAAAGACTTCTTGAAAATAGCAAGGGATCATGAAAACATTAGTCTAACAGCTGTTAGATGATGCAAAGAAGAATAACATAAGATTGATTGGAATTAAATAAAAATCAGAAGATAGCACAAAGGACATTAAAAGCATGTTCACAGAAGGAATGGCAGAAAACTTCCCAAGCATGGAAAAAGAATTTAACATATAGATAAGTGAGGCACACAGATATTCAATTAGCCATGATTAGAAAAAATATCTACACCAAGGCATATAAGAGAAAAACCCTCTAACCTGGATTGCTGTACCCCACAAAATTATCTTTCAAAATTGATAGAGAAATAAGATACTTCTATGATAAAGAATACTTGAAGCAATTCATGACCACTAAACCAGCACTCCAAAAAGTTCTGAAGGATTTTCTAGAAAAAGAAAACAATTCCATGAATTCCAACAGAATGAATCCACAAGGAAGGCAAGAAATTAAACAGAGGGGAAAGAGAGGGAACCAACAATAAGAAAATAGCATGACAAGGATTAGTGAATATCTATCACATAACTACCCACTTAAATAAATGGTCTTGATTCATCAATCAAAAGAAGCTGGTTGGTAGAACGGATCAAACAAGATCTGACACTGTGCTGCATACAAGAAACGCATTTAATGCAAAAAGAAATTCATAGAATGAAAGCCAAAGGATGGAAAACAATACTTCATGCAACAGGAACCTGGAAAAAAGTTGGGGTACCTATTCTATGTGCAGATAAAGTGCGTTTCCAACCAAGACTTATCAGAAGAGACAAAGAAGGTCACTACATACCTTGAAGGGAACAATATAAGAGGAAGAGATAGCAATCATAAATATATATGTACTAAATACTAGTGCACCCAATATATAAAGCAAACATTAATGGACATGGTCAAATAAGCACTCATAAAATTTTAATGGGAGACTTCATTATTCCCCTGTCACAAAGAGACAAATCAACTAGACACATACACACAAGAAAAAGAAAAAAAAAAGCAAATAAATATTAGAGTGGACCCAAACCTGTGAATAAACAGATTTCATAGATATCCAAAGAGCATCTCACCCCACAACAACAAAATATATATTCTTCTCAGGTGCACACAGGACTTTCTTCAAAATAGAGCACATACTAGCTCATAGAACACACTTAAGTAAATGCAAAAGAATTGTGATTATCCCATGCATATAATCAGATCATAGTACAATAAAATTGGAAATCAATGACAAAAGGAACCACAAAACTGCATAACTGCATAAAGAATTGAAGTTATCCCATGCATATTACCTGATCATGGTGCCATGAAACTAGAAATTAATGACAAAAAACTGAAAAAACTCCATAAACACAAGGAAGTTAAATAATCTACTCCTGAACAGTCAATGGATCACAGAGGAAATTAAAGAAGAAATTAAACAATATCTACAAGCAAACAAAAATACAAATACAACTTACCGGAACCTGTGTGATGCAATAAAAGCGGTACTCAGAGGGAAATTTATTGTGATGAATTCTCACATCAGGAAAACAGAACAAACACAAATAAACAACCTGATGCTACACCTCAAACATCTAGAAAAAGAAGAGCAAGAAAAGCCCAAAGTCAAAAGAAGGGAGGAAATTATAAAGAATAGAGCAGAAATTAATGCAATAGAGACTAAGAAAACAATTCAAAGAATTAAAATCCAAGAGTTGGTTCTTTGAAAAAGTAAATAAAATTGATAAGCCCCCTAGCCAATCTTATTTAAAAAAAGGAAAGGAAAAACTCAAATACATGCAACAAGAAATGAAAAGGGTGAAATTACTACAGACCTTGTGGAAATACAGAAAATCATCAATACCTACCTTGAAAACTTTTATTCTCATAGGTTTGATAACACAGAAGAAATGGACCGATTTCTAGAAACATCTGACTTACCAAAGCAGGATCAAGAAGGTGTAAAACTGCTGAATAACCCAATTTCAGTTAATGAAATTGAAAAGGTAATTAGAACCTTACTAACAAAGAAAAGCCCAGGTCCTGATGGACTCACAGCTGAATTCTACAAGAAATTCATGGAAGACTTAATGCCAACACTCCTCAAACTTTTCAATGGTGTTGAAAGGGAAGCAATTCTCCCTAAATCATTCCTGGGAGCAAGTATTACCCTCATACCAAAACCAGAGAAGACCCAACCAAAAAAGAGAACTACAGGCTAATCTCCCTAACAAACATAGATGCAAAAATCCTGAGTAAAATACTGACAAACAGAATGCAGCAAGTCATCAAGAAGATTATACACCATGACCAAGAGGGATTCATCCCAGGAATGCAGGGATGGCTCGACATATGCAAATCAATAAATGTAATACACCAAATCAATAGAGCCAAAGACAAGAATCACATGATCATTTGAACAGATGTAGAAAAAGCTTTTGATAAGGTTCCACACTCATTCATGATAAGAACCTTGTGGAAAATCAGAATAGACGGTCTTTACCTCAGTCTGGTGAAAGCCATCTATGACAAACTGACAGCCAGCATCATATTAAATGGTCAAAAACTGAAAGCTTTTACTCTAAAATTAGGAGCAAGACAAGAATGTCTGTTATCACCACTCCTGTTCAATATAGTGCTGGAAATACTAGCCAGAGCAATTAGACAAGAGAGAGAAATAAAAGGAGTAAGGATAGCAAAAGAAGAAGTTAAATTATCATTATTTGCTGATGACATGATACTCTACATAGAACACCCCCAAAACTCCACTGAAAGACTACTAGGTATAATAACCAAATTCAATAAAGTAGCTGGATACAAAATCAACACTCAAAAATCAATAGCATTCCTGTACACACACAGCAAACTCACTGATAGAGAAATAAGAGAAGCCACACTCTTCACAATAGCATCATAAAAATGAAATACTTAGGAATCAGTCTAACAAAGGAAGTGAAAGATCTGTTTAGTTAAAATTACAGTACTCTGAAAAAAGAAATCGAAGAGGATCTCTAGATACACATGAATTACCAAAGCTGAATCAAGAAGATACAAAAATTCCAAATAACCCAATATCAGTCAGTGAAATTGATGAAGTAATTTAAAAACTACCAACAAAGAAAAACTCAGGTGTCTACTGATTCACTGATGAATCCTACAAGAAATTTAGAGAAGATGTTGTTATGGTTGATTCATTGTGTCAATTTGAGAAGTTTAGAAGTTTAACTAAGTGACTCAGCAGTTCTGTGTCCTAGGGTGTAGAGGACGTGCCATAGGGCAGCTGTTTATGTTTCAGGATGTTGTAATGGTTGATTCATTGTGTTAACTTGAGAAGTTTGGAAGTTTAGCTAAGTGACTTAGGAGGGAGCCAGGGCCCTTACTTTGTAAACATCCTGAACCTGTGCAAGAGAAGGGCATGATGTGAGTGCTACACCCACCCTAGGGTGGGTACCATGCATACAATATAAGCCTGGAAAAGAGGCTTGCCCCTTCCTTTGGCTCTTGCTGCTTTTGTTGTCTTCCACCACCTTGAAATACTGCCCCTCTGCCATGTGTCTCCCTGCTTTGGAACCACCTGATTATGGACTGAATCCTCCAAACTATGAGCTAAATAAACTTTATCTTCCTTAATTTGGGGCACTGAGCATTTTGTCTCAGCAATGAGAAAAGTAACTAGGACATATGCAATGCCACCACTCTTCAAACTCTGCAATGAGATTGGAAAGGTAAGTAATACTCCCGAACTCATTCCTGAAAGCAAATATTACCCTCATAGCAAAACCAGAGAAGGATCCAATCAAAAGCAAAAACTACAAGCCAATATACTTAATGAACATAAGTGCAAAAATCCCCAATAAGATACTGGGAAACAGGATGCAGCAAGTCATCTAGAAGATTATGCACCATCACCAAGTAGGATTTCTTCCAGGGTTTCAGGGACGATTCAACATATGCAAATTAATAAATGTAACATATTATATTACCAGAACAAAGGATAAAAACCACATGATCATCTCAATGGATAAAGAAAAAGCATTTGGCAAAGTCTAACACCTATTTGTGATAAAAACCTGAGGAATAGAAAGTTCTTTATCTCAATCTGATAAAAGGAATCTAAGAAAAACCAAGAACAACATTATACAAAATGGTCAAAAACTGAAAGCGTTCATTCTGAAATCAGAATTGAAACAAGACACAGATGCACACTATCAGTATTCCTGTTCAATATAGCTCTGGAAACATTAGCCAAAGGAATTAGACAAGAGAAAGAAATCAAAGGAATTAGGATAGGAAAAAAAGAAGCAAAATTATTATTATTTGCAGATGACATGATACTCTACATAGAAACCCCCAAAACTCCACCAAAATATTCCTAAAATTGGTAACTATTAGCATAGCAGGATACAAAGTCAACACTCAAAAATCAATAGCATTCCTGTAAATAAATACCAAACTCATTGAGAGAAAAATTAGGGAAACAACACATTTAACAATAGGATCAAGAAAATGAAATACTTAAGTGTCAATCTAATGAAGGAAGTAAAACACTTTTACACTGTAAACTGTAGTACTCTGAAAAAAGAGATTGAAAAGGTTATCAGAAAATGGAAAGACATCTCCTGTTCTTGAATAGGCAGAACCAGTAAAGTGAAAATGGTCATATTTCCAAATTTGTTATACAGACTTAAAGCAATCCCAATCAAAATTGCTATACCTATTTAATGCAATCCCAATCAAAAATACCCTCAGCATGCAGCTTAAAATCCATTTGGAACCAGAAGGGACCTAGAATAGCAAAAACAATTTTGGACAACAAAGCCAAAGCAGGGAATATCACAATCCCTGACTTGAAATTATACTACAAAGCTACTATGATAAAAACAACATGGTATTGGTAAAAAAAGAGACATGAGGATCAATGCAACAGAATAGAAGATACATAAACAGCTCTAAACACACACAGCCACCTGCTTTTTGACAAAAGAGTCAAGTAACTTTAATAAATGCGGCTGGAAAAACCGACTTTGCACATGCCAAAGATTAAACATAGACCCATATCTCTCACCATGCACTAAACTAAATCAAAATGGATCAAAGATCTAAATACTAAAACAGAAATGCTTGATCTGCTGGATGATAGAATAGGTACAGTTCTTAAAGACATAGATGTAGGCAAAAACTTTATGAATCAAACTCTGTTCACACAGGAAATATTACAAAGAATCAACAACTGGGATCATATCATATTAAAAAGCTTTTGCACAGCAAAGAAACCACCAACAGAGTGAAGAGACAACCCATTGAAATGGAAAAATATCTTTATCAGCTATTCCTCAGACAAAGGATTGTTATCTAGAATATATACAGAATTAAAAACAATCAAAGTCTCCAAATATAAAGAAACAATCTGAAAATGGGCATCCAAAATGAATAGATACTTCTCAGATAAAGACATACAAATGGTAAATAAATATATAAAAAATGTTCAATATCACCGGTCACAGGAGAATTGCAAACTACAACAACACTGAGATTCTACCTCACTCGGGAAAAAATGGCAATTTTCCAGAAATCAACCAAACAAATGCTGGGGAGGCTGTGGGAGAAAAGGAACCCTTCTCCACTGTTGGTGAGAGTGCAAATTGGTACAACCAATATGGAAATCGACATGGTGATTCCTCATAATATTAAAACCAGAGTTTCCATTCGACCTCGCTATTCCTTTACTTGATGTCCTCCTGAAAGAGTTAAAAGCATCATACCACAACGATGTATGCAGACCCAAGTTTATAGCAGCGCAGTTTGTAATAGATAAATCTTGGAAACAGCCCAAATGCCCATCAAAGGATGAATGAATAAAGAAAATGTACTTTTTATGTACAATGAACTACTGTTCTGCCATAAACAAAGATAAACCTGAGTCATTTTTAGGTAAATGGATGTACCTTGAGAACGTAATTTTAAGTGAAATGGACACACATGGTTAAATATCATACTGTTTCTCTTGTGTGAGAAACTGACTGGGTAAACAAGATGATTATAGATTTTGGGAAGTAAAAATAAAATATTCAAATGGGAAGGAGAACAAAGGAGGAGCATAGGAAAGGTAAGAAAGGAAAAGTGCCAAAAAAAGAATAGAAGGGAAAAATGGAAATAAAGCTTTTGCAAATGGGAAAGGGAAGAAGGGTTGAAGGAACGGGAGGGTAATAGGGGAAAAAAGGAGAATCAAGATGTATTATGTAAGGGTACAAATTCCCTAGGATTAATGTGATCATTATGTATATCAAAAGTGTGCCAACAAAATTAATTTAAAAAAGAATTTCTATTTCAAGGCTGAATAATTTTCACACACACACATATATATTACTTTTTGTTTATCCATTCATCTTTTGATGGACAATTGGTTTGCTTCCATATTTGAGCTGCAGTGAATAATGTTACTCTGAATATTGATATATAAACATCTTTGAGGCTCTGTTCTCAATTGTTTGAGTTGCATTCACAGAAGTAGCATTGTTTCATCACAAGATAATTCCATTTTTAATTTTTAGAGACCTACCATACAGTTTCTGCCATGGTAGTTGCCTCCTTACCTTATCACCAATGGTGCATGAGAGTTCCAGTTTCTCCACACCCTGGCCAACCCTCACTCTTTTCTGGAGTTTTGATAGTAGCCCTTCCAAATGCATGTGAAGTGGTATCTTACTGGAGCTTTGGTTTGTTCTTTGTAATGGCTATTGATGGAAAAGCATCATGTTGACATTGCTAGTAATCATTATTTTGCCAGGTATTCTAGCTCTGTTTGGGAAAAGTCACCAGAAAGGGCTCCTTGGTCACATAGATGTGAAGCAATTCCCTGCATCCTGTTTAAGGGATCCTGACATCACCGTCTCAATTTCAAGACAGATGCTTCCCATGAGATGTGGGTTTTGTGTACTCTTTGCAGGTCTGAGTTTTTCCAGGCTGTTTCCTTTAATCAAAAGGTATATTAGAATCAAAAGGTATATTAGAGTTTGTAAATATGTTCTGTTGCAGTTTTTGTCCAGAGTTGTCTGCATGTTGTGGCAGACAAACATGAGCAACTCAGGCACCCTGCTGCTTTTCCTGCTGCCCTAGCTCTTTCCTTTGGAGCGCTCTGTCTCACACTCCATATAAAATGCAGGTTCTGACAAAGGAGGGTTGCCACTGCCTGTGTTGGGGGCAGCCACACAACCCAGTTCGAATGGTAAGATTCCTGCAGAGCTCTGAGTGGGCCAGGAGCAGATTCAAGGCTGATCAGAACCCTTTTTTGCTGCTGCTGTAGATATTGGGAGAGAGCCCAACTGAGGACTTCTAAGCTTGAAGCTGCCCATAGCCATCTCGCCACCACAATGAAAGTCTTTCAGACAACAAAACCAAACAGGTGAGCCTGGAAAAAAACAAAAGTCCCCTCTGTGTGTTGCTTGCCACCCAGAACCCAGCGATGCTTGTAGTGTATCCCTTGGACTCTCACTCATGTGAGCCAGTGGTTTCCTCATTTAGAAAAGTGCCAAGTGTGTTTCTGTCACTGAAAAGTGAAAAGGTCTCCCTCTGTCCTCTAGAAAAATCAATGTTAGTCAATATAAGGGGTTATGCTGTCTTTTTCCTTAAAGCTTCAAAGACGAGGGGTCTGTGTTTCACCTATTTTTACAGAGAAAGTTCTGCTTATGTAGATCTCTTTAAATCCCTCCTGGGGCAGCTGAGCTAAGCTTCTTGTGTTCTTTCTCGGTGAATGTGCAAAATACCTGACAACCATTCTCCACAGGGTAATCTCTGTATACTCTTTGGAAGAGAACTGTTGCTCATTACCCCAAAGCCAATATCCTCCAAGAATTCTAGTACCTTAAGTCTTTTTCAAAGATTTTTCTTTCAGCACTTTTCTCTGAATTGCAGCCTTTTTTTTTTTTTGAACCCACTCATTTGGTATGGAAAGGTAGAGGAAAGCTCCAGAAATGTATATGGAAGGACTTCGTGGAAAACATTTACTCCAAATATAAAAAATTTTATTACTCACATTTCTAGACTAAATGTCATTTGAATAAATAAAGCAAAATTTAAAAAAAATTAAAAAGCTGTTATCCCAGTTATTTGATAGGCTGAGTCAAAAGGATTGCAAATTTGAAACCAACCTGGGCAATTTAGTAAGATCTTGTCTCCAAATAAAATTTTAAAAGGTTTTGGGGTTGTAGGTCAGTGGTAGGGAACATGGCTTTCATGTGCAAGGTGCTAGATTCAAGTTACAGTATTGCCCCCTACCATGAAAAAATTCATGCAGAAAAATACAATATGCTGTGTTGATATCGGGGAAAGAAACTCCCAACCTACTTGATTTCTGGTATGAGTTCATGCTCTCTAAAATCAAAGAATGAAGTTTAGGAACAATGGTACTTAGAGCAGAATATATTGAGAGAAAGAAAACGTCTGTATGAGAGAGACAGAAGGGGTCCTGAGTGGGTTACCGAGGAACCTACTTTTTCTAGGGATTTTTATAAAGCAAAATTCCAAGGTAAGGCAGGTCCAAGGTGGGGAAAAATGGGAACTCACAAGGTGGTCATGAGGTGGGACAGAACTATGGTCGACCAATAAGATTACAAGTGTAATTGCTCAGGTAAAATTGATTGAATTGAGGACAAATGGGGAGGTGATTCATGTAGTAAGTGAGCATTAATATAGAACAGCGTCTTTGCTTGTAGGGGGTTGGGTTACTGCTCCTTTTGGCTTTCTCAGGGTGATAGAGACCTAGTTAGAGTATTAATCCCTGATATTTATCCCTAGGATCTGGGTGCATTTGTTTCATCTTTTGTCTTGACATCTGGCGCACAGTGGAGGTGTCTCTCTCTCCAACAGTTGCAAGATATCTGGTCTTCTGCACTGGCTCCTTTGAGGGCCCAGTCCTGTCTGTCTATAATATTTCTAATATTTCTATCTAAATGTAACAGTGTTAATTACTTTTCTCACTGCTGAGACAAAATATTCAACTCCCAAAGTTAAAGGAGAAAAGGTATAATTGGTTCACAGTTTGTAGGGGTTTCAGTCCATAATTGCGTAGCTCCAAGGCAGGGCGGCACAGCAGACAGGCATCAGTAGAAGATTAACAGTTCATAGCGGGCAGAAGGTAGTAAAGCAAGCAAGGGACCTAAACAACTTCTCTCTGTCCCTTTCATATCCTATATAGGCTACAGGGATTAGGGTGGATACCAAATCAATCAGTGGACAGATTTAGGAATCATCCACCCTTAATCCCAGCATCCTTAATTCTATCATGGCACCATGAATCAATCACACACTAGATCCAACAACCTCTGAACAAGGCATGCCTATGACTGCATGAGGCTTTGGAGGGCTATCTAGACCCAAAGCATAGCATATGTATGTCTATAAATCCCTTTTTGCTTCAGTTTGAAGTAGCTTCATAGCAGATGGCAATTTTCTGGGATATTGCTAGTGGTTGATTTTGTTGTCCCATCAACATGTTGGCAATGAGAAGGCTGTGGTGGCAGGGAGTCTTTGACATGCACAAAGTAGTGGCTTTGTGGCTTTCTGGGACACTTCACTGCCTGAGTCTTCTTGCTCCCAAGTAGAGGCCTGGTAACTCCCAAGCTCTGTTAAAAAAAAAAAAAATCATTCAGAGAATCAAGCCAAGAGGGCTAGGTTTTCTGGGAACATGTCTCATCCTAGTAAGCCTTAATTGAAGAGGGGAGGGTATCGATTTTCTTAAAGAAAGGCCTCTGTTAAAGATCTATTTTTGACCTTAATGAATATGCTATTACTTAAAGAGCTGTTTGGATAAGACTCAAGGACTTACTTACTATGAGATTGTCTTCTATGTTTAACCTAGGAATATGACACGAAATGCCTTAAATAGAAATCTTAAGTCTAAGAATTTTTCGCTCA
Organism: Dasyprocta punctata; assembly: GCA_004363535.1. Lineage (NCBI taxonomy): Eukaryota > Metazoa > Chordata > Mammalia > Rodentia > Dasyproctidae > Dasyprocta > Dasyprocta punctata. Next base: position 30,306 of record RJWM01016546.1, read on the forward strand.
GTAAAATAAAGTTCAGAATAATTAACTTTCAATTTGCTTTAATTTTTTTTAAGCGCAGCTGCATTTTCACACGCCATGATAGCACTGTGCCCTGGGAACTCCAGAGGTGAGCAGGGCTAGGCGGGCTGCTCCTCGAGCTGTTATTTTTTATATCCCATAACAGTCTTGCCTGCATTACCACAAATAAGCTATTTAACAAAAACTTAGCTCTCTCATCATTCCCCAGTTCTCCTCTCATCTAACTTCCAGGTGTAATTCTGGTCCTCGTGTTGAGAAATTTAATTAATGAAATTACCACCAGCAGCTTAAAGAAGAGTATCTATTCCTGGTGTGTGAAAGTATTTTGAGGCAAATTGAACATTTTAGAAAAGTGGCTCCCACTTCTTTCTGCACATTTGAACTACCTGGAGAGTTCTTAAAAAAAGAAAAATCCAATATCCTGATCCCATTCCCAGAGGTTCTATTCCATGTGAGGTAGGGCAGCAGCTATTAACAGTTTTTAAAGATTCACATGATTTTAACCTGCAGTCAAGACTAAGATTCACTGATTTAGAGGTGGACAAAAAAATCACACCACCGTGCCATAAGCGGCCTATCAGGAAGCTGTATGGTTTCATGGGAAGAGTAGGGAATCCAGCATTGAGGATTTTAATATGGCTCTACTTGTCCTGCTGTTTGGACTTGATCAATGCACTCAGCTCTTTGTGCACTGCTTCCTCATCGGAAAAACTGAAATGCTTATGCCATACTTACACGGGGTGAGTTTGAGTGAAAGAAGCACCTTGCACATGGAAGAGACTCTGCAGCAGGAACTGTCACGAATGCAGCATTAACTCTGCTGGCGAAGCCTCTTTTCTCCCTTCTTCCTTATTCGCCTCACTGAGTCCCTACCCACACTGTTTCTGGGGACCTTGAACTCCCTAAGCACAGCTTACGTCTTAGGGTTTAGGAGACCAGGCACCTGTTAGTTAGTCACTAAGAGCACATGTAGTAGTGCCGCAGCACAAATGAGTCCAGCATCATCACGGACTATGATACTGTTTTGTCACCTTGGAAAAGTTATTAATGAGCTCTGGGCCCCTCTGATGCTTAATTTATAAAATGAGGTCAGACTGAGGTGAACTCCTGACCCCTCCCAATAACAGGACTCTCTGACCATTGAAAAGCTGGCGTAATCTATATCTGACTTGCCTGCAAATAGTTTTTACCTGTTGACAAGAGAAGATAGTGCCCCAGCAGCTTCTGCAGTGAAGAGGTCCCATGAAGAGGGGGCATATCTTTCTTCTGGAAACCTGGCCCCTTTGCAGTTCATAGTAGAGAGGATTTCATTCCACACTGACTTTTGTAGGAGTATATGAGTCTTTCTGTCAGTCTTGATGGAGAGAAAGGTCTTGGGATTGACCTGAGGGTCAAAGTAAACCACGTCAGAGCCTCCAGGGAGACTTTGCTATGTGATTGCTAGGGAAGACTGTGTAATGAATCCACAGAATATATGGAATAAAATTTCCCATGCAAGATTTAGACTAAAACTGTCTAATCTGAATTCTGTCTGGACCTTTCAAGCTTCTCCAGTTTGATGATGTTTAAGCTGTGGCATCAGAGCACTGGCAGAGCTCGTTAAATCTGACCCCACCTGGAGTTTCTAGCTGAGCAGGTCTGGATGGAGATGCTCCAAAGTGGCACAAGTACTGCTGGTGATTCTGGTCCCAGAAGCCCAGTTTTAGAACCACTGTTCTTGGTCTTGCTCCACAAACTTCCATGTTGGTAAGAATCGCCTGTAATACTTGCTAAAAACACTGGTTTCCAGGTCTCTCTACAATAAGGGCCAAACTGTTCTTACCATGGATACTGTGAAGACAAATTTGACTCAGTCAGCTACTTGTTAATTGCTTTAAAATCACTAGCGCAGCTTTTTAAAAATACTGATTTCAGAGACTACTTTTGAAGATTTTGATTATGAAGGACGGAGATGGATAATCCGATGTTTTAAAACTTCTCAGGTGATTCTGATGTGTAACTGAGCTGTATGGTGTGTAGCTCAGGGCCCTAGGCAAGGCTCTGATCCAGGGTTAGAGGTAGATGTGGTGCTAGAACCCAGGTAGCTGGCTTCCTGTGCTTGGCCCACATTGCTCTATTCCTTCTTGGTTGGTCAGTCAGAGAAAGAGGCTGTTTCTCCTGTCATTGACTTTCACAGGGAAAAACTTAAGGAAATGAATGCTGCATTGAGTTCCAATACCAATCCTCTGACTCCAACTGGGTGTCCTACAACTCAATTCAATTCTGATACTGTCTTAGTTACTTTTCACTCGTTGCCAAGACAAAATACCTGATGCCCAAAATTAGGGAAGAAAAGGTTTATTCTTACAGTTTCTCAGGAGTTTCAGTCCATAAGTTGGCTCCAAGGCAGCATGGGATGATGGGGCTACAGTTCATGGTGGCTGCAAGCTGCAAGGCATGCTGGCGAGAGAGAGGGCAGAAGCATGGAAGAGAACAAGAGGAAGACCCGCCTTCCCTTACACTGTATGTCAGCTCCACCCCGGGTGGGCACAGCACTCACATTGTCAGAAAACAAACCAATAACAAACCAGTAACTCAGCCCCATCAAAATTATATGAGGACTTGGGGGTACATAGTATACCCAATACAGATACTAACCACAAGAGTTAGTATCAGATGCTACAAGTCGAAGGGTAAAGTCTTCAACAAGACTGCCTTTACCTCAGAAGCCAGTTGCAAGTGAGGTCTGCAAGGGGCTCATATCACTGTCTGATTTGGCTATAAATTGGAGTTTCCCACAAACCCATTGTGTGTGATCATTTGCTGAAATGACTCACAGATCTTGGGGAAGCACTTTACTTCCTATTACTGTTTTCGTATAAGGAATACAAGTGAACAGTCAGATAAAGAGATGCATAGAACAAGGTCTGGAAGGGCTCTCAGGGCAGGAGATTTGGTGTCTGTGGAGTTGGGGTGCAGCACCCTCCCTTCTGGCATACTCATATACTCATTAACTGGGAAGATTCCCTGATCCTAAGTGTCCAGAGTTTTTATATGGGGCTGTATTCTGTAGGTGAATTGATTAAGTAGCTGAACTTCATCTCCAAGTACCCTCTCCTTGGAGACTGGGAGGTGAGGTGAATGTTCTAACCCCCTGGTCCTATCCTGGGTCTTCTTAGGACATTTAGGCCCTCTCTTGAGTCTATCTAAGTCATCCTGTCACTGAATGGTGTCTGAAGAGGCTCCCTAAAGAGGAAACAGGGACCACAACTTGCATTTCCCATGGAGTAGGAAGTAGGTTCTTGAGTTGTATCACAGGTAAGGAATTTCAGGATGTGTCAATGTGAGGCATGGTCAGGTTTATTAGGCAGATTTGGATAATAAGGGAGAATAGGAAGACTTTAGCTGGAATAACTACTGCAAGGATTTGAGCTGGCCCACTCACAGAGGAGTGAGGCCAACTTTTAAGAATGAGCCGAGATGAGCCATAGTCAAGTCAATTGTTATCTCTGTCCTGGTGTTGTAGCTCCCGAGTGATCTGGAGCAATTCCATCCCTCAGTGAGATGACCTTCCTCCTCTGGAGGGAAGCAGGCTTGATTCTCATGGACTAATTATGTGTTGGGGAAGATGACCTCATCATGGGGTGGTCTGCAAAGCTCTGCTTTTCCTGGAATCCAGGCGACCACAGGTTGGGAGACTTCCTCTCTCCAAGGAATCTGAAACTGAACAATGTAAAAACTAGCAATTTGAGCCTACCTGTTAGCTCCCTCAAATTACTCTAGTTAATCTTATCTTGGTGTCCTCAGTCTTAGGGGGATGAAACAGGCTAGGTAAACTTTGGAATAATAACCCTTCTTTTGATGACTGTTCTTAAATGATTAACATATCTACGTGCAAAACTGAGCAGAAATCTGGCCCAGAGTTTTTAGGTAATAAGGGAGACAAAAATTGAGTCTCCTTGTCTTATTTCTACCTATCTTTGTTTCTTCTATCCTGCCTCAACCTCATTAGCATAAACTCAGAAGTAGTCAGAAGAGTCTAACTACAAACAGCAGAAGGCACTCCTATCACTCAGGAAATTCCACGTTTTTAAAGCTCTGTGCCAGGAACTGGGATCAAAGACCAGATACAGTTTTTATGATATCACATGCACCTATATCTCCCCAAGATAGGATCCCTTAAAAACTACAATTCTTTATAGTCTCGTCATTCTGTCTCCCACATTTGTATGCAGTAGAGCAATTCTGCAGATTTAAATGCAGAATGCACAATTTTACTCAGCTCTTTGAAAAGGGTTCTCCTTGCCTTCATAGAAACAGCTTCTAGGTCCCAATTCTGCTTCACTCCCTGAGCAATTTCATTTCTCTCTGGATGTGTATAGAAGACTTGGCTTCTGGCCAGCCAGATCTCAGCTGTAACTTGCTTAGTCCAAGTTACATAGTTCAGAGAAGCATACATCTGCGTTAATAATACCTAACTTTTGCTCATCACATTACAGCTCTCCAAATACTTGTACAATTCCACTTTGGGCCCTAAAATGGACAATCCTATGAGGTAAGCAGAAAAATACACTAATTTCCTGATTTTTCATGCTATAAATATTGAGTGCTTACTGTGGTGTACTTAGCACAATTCTAGCTGTGCAGAGACGAGGAGCAATGATGTTTCTTCTCTGTTCTCACTGGACTGGGAAGTCATTGTTCAGATAAATGAAGTAACATGCCAGAAGCCACACAGGTTTTCTGAGTCTTTTCTCTGTTCTTTTTCTGCCACAGAGTACTGGTCACAGGACCCTTTCATTGGAAGAGTCCCAGGGCTAGGTAACTAAAGCACAAAAGGGCCTGCCAAGAATACCCTGGGTGCTCCTCTGGGATACACAGGCCCCTGGAGGTCCACCCGTGTGTCAGTCTCCAGCGATGTCTGTAAACAATTACTGTATACTTGATGCTTTAAAACAACAGAAATGTGTTCTCACAGCTGTGGAGCCAGAAGTCAGCAATCAGTATCATTGAGCTGAAATCAGGGTTTCTATAGGACTGTACTTTCTCCAGAGTGTCTAGGGAAGAATTTATCTTACACCTTTTCCAGTTTCTGGTGGCTGCCGTATTCTTTGGTTTGTAGCTGTATCGAGGCCAATATCTTAGAATCCTTTTCTGCTCCATCTTTATTCTCTCTTGCTTTGGGAAAGTTCACAAAGACAGTTAAGACATTAAAGGACACTTAGAATAGCATTTAGGGACCACCTGATGACCCAGGGAACTTTTTCCATCTCAAGATCCTTACATCTGCAAAGAACCGTTTTCTAAGTAAGATAATATGTACATATTCTGGAGATCACTGCAGGCCATTTCTTAGCCCACTACACCCCTGCAAACCAAAGCACATGTTGAAAAGAGGTTGTACATTTTACCTTTTAATCTCCAAAGGACCTATATTCAGAGGCCAGCACATTGAATTTGGAAGGAAACTTAGAAAATCCAGTCCAACAGAGGGAGGACCAGAGAAGAAGGACTTTGCTAGGATACTTGCACAGAGTTCATAGCTACAGAAGGTTCTGGTGTCTTGCTTAGTTTTCCAGCCTAGTACTATTTTTGCAAAGGAGTTTTCATCTGAGATTAAAAAAAAATGGTGCTGTTTGCATATACAGGTCCCTCATCCTCTGCCCTCACTCCCCTTCTGGATCTTTCTCGAAAGGCCTGTTTGACCTCTGACCTCTCCCCCTGCAACGTGATGTGAGGCGACTCCAGCCTGGTCTGGAAGGCATGGAGAGGATGATCTTCATCTGACAGTAGGGAGGTTCTTTGGTGTGGGCCCAGCCAGATGGCTGCCAGCCATTCCTTTCTCTTCTCCTTCTAAGCAGACCTGCAATGGAACTCCCCAGGGGAGGTGATTCACAGTCTCTTAGAGCATCCAGCACTGCCAAGCCTGATAAGAGAGAGGCCAGAGCAAGGCACTGCCACATCTCATTAGAGCCGCCTGCGAGGTAGGGCTCTGTGAATGCAGAAACAGAGGAGACTTTGAAGTGGAAATTCAGAGCGGCAGACAGGTCCTGGTTCTGTAAAAGGATTTCTACCCAGCCACTGGAAGTTACAAGTCACACAGCATAAAAGCCAAGTACTAGCAGTGGGTTTGCCTGAAAGGACAAACACAGCTGAAAGAAAACACAAGGTCATCCCCAAACCAGTTCCTCAGGCCCAGGTATCTGCCAGCCTCACCCTGCTCTGCCACCCAGGCTGGAACCGAGCAATGGTCTCAAATTCCTCATTGTCCCTGGTAGCCAGCCAGATGCCAAGGCTCACAGACTTGATCTCTGAAGGGACATCAGTCCCTTCCTTTTCCTCTTCACTTCCCTATTCCTAGCCCTCATTTCTGCTCCCCTCTTTCTTTTAATTACAAAAGAGCACATGCTCAGAAAGGAAGTAAGAAACTCAGGGAATGCAGCTCTAGAAAATAGAAAAGACAAGGACACAGGTGCTCCCTTAGAGACACATTGACTTTGGCCCCATGAAACTCATTTTAGATTTCTGAGCCCCTGAATTATAAGAGAGTAAATGTATGTTGTTTGAAGCTGACAATTTTGTGGCAGTTTGTTACAACAGCCGCAGGAAACTATATAGATTGTTGGCAAATCTTGGAAAGAACCCTTGCTCCTAGTCTCCCCTGGCTTCTGTCTGGTGAACATGACCCCTTCCTTCTCTGTGCCAGGGTTGTTAATGACGTCCCACTTCTTGGAAATAAAATTCAATCTTTTTTTTTTAACTCAAAGATCATGCATGCTCTAGACCCAACACATTTTTATTAACCTTACAGGGTGTCAATAGTCACCTTTACCCTCAACACATATCTTCCAGCATTCATTATTAACTTACAAACTTTTTATACATAAAATGCTCTCCTCACCCATCCGTGCAAGTGGTACTTCAAGCTCCAGCTCAGATGGCACCCTCTTTGCTCATAGCCCATGCCCAGTGACAAGCAATTTGCCTTCTTCAAACATTCACGGCAGGCAAGCATCCATTGTACCTCATTTTTCAAATCTCATTCCTCATTCACTGTGCTGTGCCTTCAGAGAGGCAAGCATATGATGGTGGCTCAAGAGAAGAAGACTGATGGCCTCAGAATATCAGCCAACCCAAGACTCAGCAGTGATTCTCCAAGTGATTCCACTGCTGGAAGTGTTAATGCCCCCTCAGCCTCCATTTGTAGGAGGGCAAGTCCAGAACAAAGTGGGTTTGTTTCAAGATGCTTCAAGGTATACATTCTAGTCCTGATCAGTGTGATCACTGTTTCCTAGGCCTGGTCAAACGAGGAATAACCACCTCCAAGAAATTCTGATAAACAGATCAAGGAAGAGCCTATGGGTCTGTATTTTTTTTATTTGTTATAAATAGACTCAACCCCAAGGCCTCATACATGTTGGGCAAGTGTTTTGCCATTGAGTTATACCTCCAACCCAGCCATTTGTACTTTAGCCAGTACAAATTATTTAAGAGCCATTAGTTCTGTCAGTTTTTTTTTTTGGTTGCTGTGACAGACAAACAGAAAAAACAAAAACTTAGAGGAAGAGCTTTATTTTGGCTCACAGTTTCAGTTTATGGTCAGCTGGTCCATTGCTGTATGTTAGTGGTAAAGCTGAAATATTAAGACTGAAGGGGGCTGGGGATTTAGCTCAGTGGCATAAGCACCTGTCTGGTAAGTGTCAGGTCATGAGTTCGAACCCCGGTACCAAAAATAAAAGAAGAAGAAGAAGAAGAAGAAGACTGATGGGTATGGTGGAGGGAAGCTGCTCACCTATGGCAGCTGAGAAGCAGAAAGCTGAAGGTAAAGAGCAAGTGAAGGAAGCAATGAAAAAATATATGTTGAAGTCAGGGGTTGCAAGGAAAATAATTACATACAGGACACAGAATTTATCATATTATTTTATGATGGTCACCCAGAGTTAAATATAAGAAAGTGCAGAAAATCTGTCCACAACATTAAGACCTAGAAAATCCAGCCAAGGGCCTGGATCCCACAGCAATGTCCTGCTTGAGTCCAGCTGAAAACCTAGAGCACATGACAATGACTCCCACAAGTCCAACTGGAGGCCTAGAACCCACATCAATGGCTCATGCAAGTCTGTTTTACGGATCTGCACTGGGAAGGCCCAGAGGTCAGCAGTGGAAGCTAGAAGGTCTAAGCCAGTGGGGTGAAGGATCCATGCCAGTAGGTTGAGGGTTCTATACTGGAGCCAAGAAGTGATGCTCAAAATAAAGACCAGAGCTCCTTTAAAAAGTACCACAGCCCTCCTCAGCGACAACAAGGTCCCAAGCTCCTTTGACAATGAGAACAGTCAAGTACAGTCCAGAAGCCAGCATGACAAGCTTCTCCTGGAGATTAAATAGCAAGCATCTACCCCTCCAGAGCCAGGAAGTGATGTTCATTGTAAGGATCAGAGCTCCCCCAAAGCGAACAGCAGCCATTCTCAGCAATAAGGTCCCGAGCTCCTCCAATAATAATGGCTGAATTCGTATCAGGGAAGCCAGCATGACAAGCTCCCCCAGGAGAACCAACGGCTCCAAACAACAACACTTAGGAGAACCCACAACACCTCACTCTTCCTCTCCACATCTCTTGCTATGCTTTCCTCAGGTGGACCATCTACAGCTGAATGCTGATTTAATTCAGCTGGGTTTAAATAGATCACCAGTTTTTAATACATAACAATATATGTAGTCCCCAAGATCACATCCCATGATCCCTTCAACTAGGCCCCGCCTCCTAAGTTTTATTACCTTCCAATAATGCCATCAAAGTTTGGTCTCATCAGTGGAGGGGCTCACTGATGAAGTTAGAGCCCTCATGAACCAATCACCTTGTGAAAGCCCTACCTCTGAACACATGAGACGTTCAGGGGACATTTTAGATCTAAAGCATACCACTCATCTAAAAATTCCTTAAGATTGCTTTCAATTCAGGGATGTTGTTATCATTCAGAGTATTGTGCTGAGTTTCTTGTTCCTTAGTCTCGAGTCTTCTGATTTCTGCCTCTGCTGGTTCTCACGATGGTCAGTGTCAAGTCTTGCTCTTCTCATGCTTTTCCACCGGGGAAGGAACCAATATACCAGTCAGAAGACATAGTTGGGGAGGGGATTACCTGGCTATTTTAGAGTTAGTCATTTATTTCACAAAGCCTCAGTTTCCCCAAAAGAAGGAAGAGACCTCAGACACTCAGTTTATCTCCTGGAAATGAATGAAACAGGCCTGGAATACAATCACAGCAGTTAAGTCCCCAAAGACGAACATACAGAAGTGTTACCAAGTCATCTTGGGTATCAGGTGGAGATACCAGGTGACTCTGGGTGCCTGATGGTGGTAAGATTCCCCAGCGGCAGTGTTATCTTTTGTGTGTGTGTGTCTAGGGGAACTCAGGACCTTGCATGTGCCACTGAGCTACCACCACAGCCCAGAACCAATATCTTGATGAAGCTGATCTTGTGTTCTACAAGGAAACCTGGATGATTGAAAAAGTCTTATTGCCCATAACTCTCCTCACCCTAGAGGCAGAGACAGCATTTACCACTGGCTGGCCTTGAAAAATGAACATGGTAGAGAGGCAGGAAGGCCAAGAAAGAGTCACAGTGCTGTGCTTGCTTTTCTCATGCAGTGCATTCTAATTCCAGAGATTTACTGCTTCCTCCTAAATAAACAAAACCATTGGAGAAGCTCAGCCCGGACAGGTAACCAAATGGAAGGAATCATTTTTCAGCCTGAATGCTATTTATTTTGCTTGTGACCATTGTCATTAACCCCTGAGAGAGACAACAGACCAGTCCCTTTCATTTTCCCATCATCCACTTTATGGCCTCGTTAAAATTCATTGAACACTCATCTTGGCACAGAACAAAGAGCCCATGCCAAGGAAGCAGTGTTCCTGGAACAATCTTGGCAGAGGAAAAGTCCAGCCTGGGCCTGTGTCCCATACAGGTCATGAAACCTGTGCTGGGACAGTTGTGTGGTTCTGATGGTTACTACCTGCTCTCAGCACTGCTGTCCTCCGTGGAAGGCATCGCAGGACTGAGGAGAAGCTCAGATTCAGAGGAGACCCAGCAAGACCATGTGTACATTTATCACTTTTAAAGAGGAAGTTGAGATGAATTCTGGAAGTAGACAGGAGTGATGGTTGCACAAGGCTTTTGAATGTACTGCGTGCCACTGAATAGTGGCTTAGATTGACTAATGTTTTTCAAATGGCTTAAAACTTTTTAAACCACTAAAATTTTATGTGTAAATTTTATGTTAAGCATATTTTACCTCAACTTCTCTTTTTAAAAGGGAGTTGGGTTACCCACCCACCAGACCTATCATAACGAGGAAAGTAATTAAACACTTGCCATCATATTCCCTCGTGATTTCAAATGCCACACTGAATGAGTGACCTTCTGTGCTTTCTAGAAGGTTAATTTATCGTGGGAGCAATGACAGAAGCTGCCTCGTGTGGGATTCATACAGGTGCTCGTGTGCATACTAATATGAGGGCAAACTGAGAGTCTCTAACTCCAAACACTTCAATACTTTTCAGAGAGACTTGACCCCTTTTTGTCCTTCAAACATGAACCAAAGCGTTTGTCTCTGCTCATCATCAAACAGCCCATCCTATTCATCCTGTGGACATGAGAATCAGTCTGTCTCATTTAGCATGCCCCCGAAATTGTTTGTATTCCAGCTCCCTTTTTGCCTTTTGGTCCTAGAACTGGGTACTTTGGTGCAGAGCTGGGCTAGGTGAGGGCTTTTGGATTTCATCTTAGACCTACTTTCCTGTGCCATATGTGAATCTATAAATGTTTTCTGCTCTTGGATACTAACAGAATCTCAAGACTGAAAGAGATCTGAAATGTTCCCTATCTGATTGACCACACAGTGCCCGTGAAATGGCCACTGTGCTCCATCAGACGCCGTCAGCTGAGGTCATACACTATGCATCTCTTCAAAAGGCCCCCGACATCAACAGAGGCTTGGACAGAAATTAGTTTCAGACATCAATGCATTTTATAAGTATCCTCTGCAAGTCTCCATCTCAGGATTGGATTTAGATCGAGATTTTTAATCTTCCAGGAAGTCTTTGGTAACTTCACATATTTCAGACCAATTCACATTTTCTGCTTGTAATTTCTAAGCAGGAAATTACATATGGAAGCCGAGTCGCCTCCCTCTCTGTCACAGCCTGAGCTGCCTGCTACTGAGGGCTTCCTCATTCATTATTCAGGCTCATTCCCATGAATACCAAAAGCAACACAGGGTGCTTGGTGGAAGATTATGTGAATACTTTTTATTTATCACCTATGCTAAGGACTTCCAACTGCCTAAGTGTATATTTCTAGTGACTATATTCTGAACAACAGCCTCCTGCCCTGTGGTGAGGACAATATTTTTTTATTCACATTGAGAATGATATCAGGTAAAGGGTAAGAATAAAAAAAACCCTACTTTTAGTATATTCAGAATGAAAATGTATTAAAATAAGGCCTTTAAAGTGTTTCCTTTTGCTGCTCATTTGGGAATGTATTTCACAGGTGGTAGACTTTCTGAAATGGTGCTGGATCTGCAATCTTTTGTGTGTAGCTTTAGAAGAACAAAGGGTATGACACATGGAAGAGAGACCAACAATGGAGAAGCAGAACTCAGGACAGGTACTAATGATAGAATCACTTCTTGCTTCAAAATGTTTCTGTTCAGTTTCCACCTGTGGACAACCATATTTGGGTATTGGATGGAAATCGGTTAGGGGGCAATGAAAGGGCAGATGTGACACCTTGACAGCAACGCAGAACTGAAAACATTGTCCCCTTTACCAGAGCTCCATTTTTAAAAGAAATGAGGAAGGTGAGCTTTTGTTTGTATGAAATTATGGCTGGTGTAGGTTAAATTGTGTCCCCCCAAAATTCACATGCTCCCAATACCTCACTCAGAATGTGATCTTTTCTTTGAAAATAATGTCATTTTAGTTGTAATTAGTTAAGATGAAGTCATCCTGGATTGGGTCATACTGGAATAGTGTAAGTCTCTAATCCAGTATTGCTAGATCACTTATTTTAAAAAAGAGGATGCAAATTAGGATATGAAGATAGCTACAAGGAAAAGACAACGCAAGCACCCAGGGAGAACACCATCTCTGGAGAACAACACCAAGGATGGCCAGGCTCACAGCACCCAGAAGGAACCACCCCTGTCCACTTGGACTACTTGCCTCCAAAACTGTGATAACATAAATGTCTGTTGCTTACCTGACTTACTCTGCAGTATTTGCTTGCAGCAACCCTAGCAATCAAACACAGTAGCCAAACCGAAAGTGTGTGGCATAGTGCACTGCTTTTGCAAAATTGTGGGAGCTGTAACACTGAAAGGTTCAATTTCACTTCTGAAATATTTATGATTAGAGAAATGCTTCTTAATTATCTTGACTTCTATAATATTGTTCCTATGCATTCTTCATGTGCACATGCAGGTTTTTATACAATTCAGAGTCTTTCTCTACTCTTGAGTGCTTTGCTTAAGATTCTTAGAGCCAGCCCTTGAAAATTTGAAAAATCCAAGAATCTTGACATCTTACTTCCATCACTCTGAAATACCCAAAGTTTCTGATGACATTTAACCTCCATATCTTTCCACAATTTATCTGCCTTGCAGGCTCTGTGCAGGCCTCCTTCACTTGAAAAGCTGGTACATCTCCAGGGTTAAAATAGAGAGGTCCATGGTCATTTCCACAGGTGGCTGGTGTGGCTGCTTTATGCATGTAGTCTCAGGTTCTGGAAAAGGGTTTGGAGACTCTACTGAGGTACCAGGCAAAGGGCACCTCTCATGTTTCTGTTATGTACTGCATTTGCACACATGGTTGGGTCTCCTATTTTTGTTTTGTCCGAGTTCAAACTGCAGTTGTCTTTCAAGATTAGAAGGTTTTACATTTTACCCCCACACTCTGACTATATATCTTTGATGTATCATTTCTTTTTTGTAATTATTCTGATGTTGAGCAAATTAAAAATTTCATATCATTAATTTGTATTCCTATATTTATGGATATTCACTACATTAGCAATTTTTAGGAAAATAGATTTGTCCCTGTGGCCACATGCCTTGGCTGTTTGAGTTGTTTGGATCGGAGTCTTCTTCCTCTTAGACCCATAGGCAGCCAGGCCTCACCATGACGGTCTCAGCTCACCACCACCCCAAATAGAAGCACAAGTCCTGATCCTAAAGGCACGGAGCAGGGAGTCAGGCCTTCATGGACATCTCTTCAACAGGTGCCAAAGTGGCCAGCACAATGCACTGCACATGGTATAGCGACACTCTGACGACAGCTGCTTTTCTTCTGCTCACTCTGCCTTGCACACTGTATGTGAGTAACACGTCAAAGAAGTCCAGAAGGCCCTACTCTGTCTGTCTTCTCACATGCGTGGGTTCTTCCCTTTGCACGAGACCTTGGGCTGATGCTATTACCACATAGATTAACTTAGCCTCTCCTGGGTTGTTTCCACCCCTGTTTAGGTCAGTGGCCTTCAAATATTTTTGCGTGTCATCCTTGTGCAGGGGCCAGGCTAATCTTCTCTGTATCGTTCTAATTTTTGTATATGTGCTGCCGAAGTGAGCATGGCCTTCAAATATTTTTGAAACCAATTAGATATTCAATGATTGATTGCGTGATCACTTTGTTTTTTGGGGATCAAACTCGTACCCTCACTCATGTGAAGCATGCACTCTATTACTGAGCTACAGATTCAGCCCAAACGTTTTCAATTGTACCCATTTGTCTTAGTCAGTTTTGTGTGTCTACAATAGAATGCCCAACACTGGATGATTTATAATGAGTAGAAGTTTATTCCTCATAACTGTGGAGGCTGAAAAGTGCAAAGTTCAAGATAAGATTAAAGTCTTAGTAGCCGGGTGAAAGGGGAGGGGAGGGAGAGGCGAGAGGGGAGAGAGACAGAGACTGAGAGAGAGGCTGAGACTTACTTAACCTTTTATAATGAACTGTGATCTGTGATAGAGGCATTATTAAAAAGACATATTATTCCATTCAAAAAGACAGAGGCCTCACAGCGGAATCACCTTTAGTATTAAGACGTCCTACTTCTATTTTGTTCTGTTGGTATTGGGATCGATTCCAGGGCTTCACCTTGCTAGGCAGGTGATCTACCATTGAGTTACACCCCCAGGGCCATCTGCCTCTGAATAGTGTTACAAAGATGATTGAATCTGAATGTGCATTTTAGAGGGAACCAATATTCAAACCTTAACAATAATCCACAAAAATCAATAAAAAAGAGTTCTTATTATTCTTGTATTGTTTACACACACAATATATATCTGTTATAAAACAATACACAGAAATTTTTAAAGTTCGAGTTCATGTATATGGACATAAAATATGTATACATAGGTTAAAATAATTTATTATTTACTGACAAGTTAAATCATTGCTCTCACTGAAATTTATTAGTAATAATTTTTAGTGAGTGTCATGTGATTGAGTAAGTGTCATGTGACTGAGTAAGCTTCATTATACAGTGTTTAGAATATACAGTGTTGATTTAGCACTTGTGATTCAGCAATTCTAATTCACATTGTAGGATCATTTTCCCCTTTTCTCTCTCTTCCTTTCTCTTATTGCTAGTACAGCCGAGGAAATGTCTCACAAAGATGCACACGACCAGATGGAACAAGTGCCCTTTCAGATGCTCAATTTCATTCTACTCCACTGATTGTGCAAAGGTTTTTGTGTAAATTCTGCTAGCAAATTTCATCTTCTCTGATGTCAATCAGTTGCCTTTCCCAAGTAAATCACAAAGAATTTCATATTTGTACTTTTAACAAATAAGTTCACTAAAAATCTACTCAGAAGAATTT
>RJWM01016547.1:0-45180 GCA_004363535.1 Dasyprocta punctata
TATATATATATATATATATATATATATATATATATATATATATAATGTGTGTGTGTGTATATATATAAATATATATATATACATAATTCTATTTATACAACCCAGAAGCAACTTTAGTTGAGTTAAACACATATAGATGCTTTTATGTTAATTATCTCAAAATAATCATAAATACTGTAAAATAAAAGCTAAGTTTTCTTCTGTACATAACCTCAGACAAATATGGGGACTTCCTGTGTATTCTGAAAGCAGATTTACTGAATTAGATAGGGGATGATTTTTCTGATAACTATGAAGCTTAATGCACTATTTATAAAAACATTTTCCAAACTTTTTAATATATATATAGCAATGTAAATTTATAGTAAGTCAGTTTAGTTTGGGGGAACAGTATTGGATAGAGATTTAATCCCTTTGCACTGAGCTATAGGCCAGACTTTTTTTTTTGTTTTGCGGCACCAGGGATTGAACTCACAACCCTGCGCCTGCCTGACAGGTGCGTAAGCCACTGAGCCAAACTCCCGGCCCTGGTTTTTTGAGGCAGGGTCGCACTACGTAGCTCAGGCCAGTCTTGCGCTCGCGTTGTAGCCCAAGCCGGCCTCGAACTCACAACACTCCACCTACCTCAGCCTCCCGAGCCCAGACATTTTTTAATTTTTTAATTTTTGAGTCAGGGTCTCACTAAGTCACTTAAGTTGTCTGAGCTATGCTTGAACCTTCAGTCCTCCTGCCTCAGCCTCCCAAAGTGCTAGAGTTACAAGCATGTACCACCACACTTGGCCAAAATTTTGAAAGCTGTTAACAGAAACAAAATCAATGTCGATGCCATTATAACACAGTACTCTTGACATTTCTGGTCCAATGATTTTCCTATGCATAAATTTGATACTGATACAAAATACATACTGTATGTATATTATCTTATATCCTGTAGCATATTAATATACCTCCTCAGTGGAATAAAGTACGTAATTTTTCTAGAACCCAGTCATTGTGATTATTTCTTCCTTCTTCCTGCTCTCATAGCACATTTAATTCATACAGTTTAAAAGAGCTACTTTTTTCCTACATTGTTTCAGCTAAACTTAGAAATAAGTTTCCTCAGGGCGGGGAGTTTGGCTCAGTGGCTTAAGCGCCTGTCTGGCAGGCGCGAGGTTGTGAGTTCGATCCCCAGTGCCGCAAAAAAAAAGAAAAAAGAAATAAGTTTCCTCTAACTTTGGTTTCCCTTCTTAGTTTACAGCTGACCTTGACCAGTTCGATCAGTTACTGCCCACACTGGAGAAGGCAGCACAGCTGCCAGGCTTATGTGAGACGGACAGGATGGAAGGTGCGGCCACCAGCGTAACCATCAAGTCGGAGATCCTGCCAACCTCACTTCAGTCCACCACTGCCAGACCCACTTCCAGGCTGAATAGTATGTGTTGGGGACAGCACCTCACTTTAAATCTTTAGTGATAATATGGATTAGTACTTTGTCTGTCACGGTTATTGCAGAAATCTTTGGTTTGTTATGAAGCCTCTTTTCATTATGCCTCTATCGATATTAACCCCCTAGTTATAATTGATATTAAGGTAAGCTGTTGTAACAGCTGGGCATGGTGTTGCATGCCTATAATACTAGCACTCAGGAGACTGAAGCAGGAGGATTGTTATGAGTTTGGGACCAGCCTGGGCTACAAAGTGAGCTCAAGGCGAGCCTGAACTTTATAGTGAGACCCTGTCTCAAAAAGACAAAAAAAAAAAAAAAAAAAAAAAACGGTAAGCAGTTGATGTTGAGAGAAATTCTGTGTTCTTACCCAAAATATCCCATAATAGAACATTCAGAAATAGGAATATGGTGTCAGAGTATGTTTCTCAAGATTTTTCTTGAATACCAGTCTTTGTTATTATTGTTTGCTTTCTGAGACAGAGTCTCACTATGTAGCCCAGGGTGGCCCTGAATTCTGAGGGATCTTGGCCCTCAGCCTCCTGAATGCTGGGATTACAGGTACACATCATATACCCAGTTTAAAAGCAATTTTAAAATGACACATTACATTGGATGAACAATAAGAACCACTGACTTCCATCTAGTACCATTTGAAATGAAACAGAGAAAATAATATAAGATAAACAAAGAATGCAGTTGATTTCTGATATCCAGTATCATTCAGATGGAGAAAAGATGTTTTCAAATAAAGCTGAGAAAATCTGTCACCAGGAAACTGGACTACTCTTCAAGCCAAAGAAGATCAATCCAGATGGAAATTCTCATCTACATAAAGTAATGAAGCAAGCCAGATAGCTAAGGTGCTATTAAATGGAAAATT
Source organism: Dasyprocta punctata (assembly GCA_004363535.1). Classification (NCBI taxonomy): domain Eukaryota; kingdom Metazoa; phylum Chordata; class Mammalia; order Rodentia; family Dasyproctidae; genus Dasyprocta; species Dasyprocta punctata. The sequence goes on from RJWM01016547.1 coordinate 2,310, forward strand.
CTTTTTTTTCCTTCCATTTGGTAGCTTCTTTAAATGAAAAAAATAACCATTTAAAGCAAAAATAACTGGATTATATATAACATTTAAAAGTGAAATATTTGGCAGTAGTAGCACAGAGGATAAGATAGAAGAAATGAGACTATTCTGTCTTACATGGAATAATATAATATTTGAGGGTAGATTGCTACAGGTTAAAGATGCATTTCATTAATAGTTTTCTATGAATCATGATCCTATCTATAGAAAAAAATTCTCAAAGGTCACTTGATCTATTAAGTGAACTTAGGGTCACAGATACTTATGCAATATACAAAAACCAGCTATGTTTCTGTATACCAATTGCATACAGTTGGAAAAAAAAACAGTTTACCAAAAACCACAACATACTGAAGCATGCATTTTAGAAAGAATAATAACTGCCATAATACCCTACACTGGAAACTGTAGAACTGAGAGAAGTCTCAATATTGTTAAGATATCAGTTATCCCAAAATTGGCCCAGATAAATTTAATGTAATCCCAATAAAAATTCCAGTAGGCATGTTTGTTTTTGTTTTATTTCTGTCCTGGAGATTAAACCCAGAACAGAGCCTTTGCACTGAGCTGTATCCCAGCCCCTTTTTATCTTTTACTTTGACACAGGGTCTCAGTTGCTCAGTTGCCAAGGCCTGGTTTAAACTTGTGATCCTCCTGCCTCAGTCTCCCAAAGTGCTAAAATTAGGAGTATGCACTGCCACACCCAGCTTTAGGCATTTTAATAGAAATGACAGGCTTTGTCTGACATTTATTTGGGAATGCAGCAGTTTTAGATTAACCAAAACCACTTAAAAAAAAAAACCTGCAATATTTGTACTACTTGATTTTAACACTGCTATAAAGCTCTAGAGGTCAAGGCAGTGTGGTTTTTGAGTAAAGAATAGCCATATAGGTCAGTGCAACAGAATAGAGTCTATAAAAAGACTCAAGTTGATTAGGCAAACTGATTTTCAACAAAGGTACTGTCTTAGTTACTTTCTCACCACTGCAACACTCTATCTGACATCCGCAAGTTTTTTTTTTTGTTTTTTTGGTTTTTTTTTTCCGGCACCGGGGATTGAACTTACAACCTTGCGCCTGCCAGGGCAGGTGCTTAGGGCACTGAGCCAAACTCCCAGCCCTGGTTTTTTGAGGCAGGGTCGCACTATGTAGCTCAGGCCGGCCTTGCACTCGCGTTGTAGCCCAGGCTGGCCTCGAACTCACAACGCTCCGCCTACCTCAGCCTCCCGAGTGCTGGGATTAAAGGCGTGCGCCACCACACCCGGCAGCAATTTAAAGGAGGAAAGTTTTCTTTGAGCTCACAGTTTGTAGCAGTTTCAGTCCATAGTCAGCTGGCTCCAAGGCAGGGTGGCATAGCAGAGGGCGTGACTGAGGTGATCAAGAGAGGAGGGAGGGGTATGGACCCTGCTCAGACCAAGCTTCACCTCCCACCATCACATTTAGCTGTAAACTCAGCAATGGGTCAGTTCACTGATGAGTATCACACCCCCAGGATCCAGTCATCTCCCAAAAGCCCCACCTACAAGCACATGAGGCTTTGGGAAACATTTTAGGTTCAGTCTGTAAGTAATTCAATTAAGAAAGTACTCTTCTGAAGAAATGGTGATATAATGATTATCTAAACTGGTCATGGCACTAAGGGATAATGGGGCATGCCTGTAATCCCAGGACTCGGGAGGCTGAGAATTGCCATGAGTTTGAGGCTAGCCTGAATTAGAGTGTGATCCTGTCTCAAAAAAAAAAAAGAAAAGAAAGAAAGCTGGCCATGACCCATGCCTTTAATCCTCAGCACTAGGGAGGCTGAACAGGAGGATTGTACCAAAACAGGTCTGAACTGCATACAGTACTAAGACCCTGTCTGGGCGCCGGGTGTATGTGTATAACAGCTAGCTATGCATGAACCTCAGCCCCTGCCCATACACAAAAAAACCTCATTTTACATTAATCATAAGCTTAGTTATGAAAATCAAAACTGTAAAACTTCTCAGCAATAATCTAAGATAAAATCTTTGTGTCAAGTAGGTATGGTGGCACACGCCTGTAATCCCAGCACTGGGGAAGCTGAAGCAGGAGAATCACTGTGTGTTTGAAGCCAGCCTGAAATACATGGTGAAACCCTGTCTCAAAAGCAAAAAAATCTTTATATCATTGAGATAGGAAAAGATTTCTAGTAGGACATAAAAATTACTAAGCACAAAAGAAAAAAATCATAAATTGGACTTTGTTAAATGTTAAATCACCTGCTCTTTAAATATCAGCCCTTTCAAGGAAATCAGTAACTAGTAACATTGCAAAACAGAAATCGTTAAGTTAGACACATATGGGTTATCAAATATTTATGAAAGAAATTATGTTTTCTATAATCTCTTGCAGAAAATAGAAAAAAAAGAATTCTTTCCTAATTTATATTTGTAAAATATGTATATGATAAAAGACTGGCATCCAAAATATACAAAGAACTTTTAAAACTCAAAGGGAATATAACGCTGGAGATGTAGCTCAGCAACACAATGCCTGCCTGGCAAGTGTGAGGCCCTGAGTTCAATTTCCAGTACCCCCCCGCAAAAAAGGGAACAATATCCCAATTTTAAAATGGGAAAATAATCTGGACAGGTACCTCACCAAAGAAGATATATGAATGGAAAATAAGCGTATGAAAAGATGACCAACAACATGTGTCATTTGAAAATTGCAAATTTAATAGATTCTGCAGCTCTGTTAGAATGAGTAAAATTAAAAATACTTACTTCAGCAAATGATGGCAAGGATATAAAGCAATGAGAACGCTCAACCATTGCCAGTGGGGATACAGTCACTTTGGAAGACAGTTTTGTAGTTTCTTACAATACTAAACATATTGTTACCATATAATCAATCAGTCTTGCTCCTTGATATTTACCCAAATGAATTGAAAACTTTTCACACCAAAACCTGCCCTAGATGTTTATCAGCTCTCTTCATAATCACTAAAACTTAAAAGCAACCAAACCACAGAAAGACATTGCTGACTAGAAGCTGTATTCTGGAAAAGCAAAACTGTAGAGACAGTAAAAAGATCAGTGGTTACCAGGGGTTTGTTTGTAGTGGTTGCCAAAGAGAGAGAGAGAGAAGCACACAAGATTTTTAGGTATGATTCTATTCTGTGAAAGTAATTCTGGACTGTTAGATACATGTCATTATTCACTCAACAAAACCTATAGAATATACAAGAGAAAGAACCCCGATAATATGATAGGGGCTGTAATAATATATCAGTATTGATTTATCAGCTCTCACAAATGTACTGTACAAATGTAAGATGTAATAATAAAAGAAACAGCCCAATTTTTAAAGACAAAGGATTTTAAAAGACATTTCACAAAAGAAAACATGGCCAATCATCACATGAAAGAATTACTAGTATTTTTAATCGACAAGAAAATGCAAATTAAAACTATAATAACAGTACTATCGACTCATTAGAATGCCCCAAATTTTGAAAACTGACAGTACCAAATGATGGCAAAAATGTAGTGCAGCTTTAATTTTTATATTGCTGACAGGAATGTAAAATGTCACAACAAATTTAGGAAATTATTCAGCAGTTTCTCAGAAAGTTAAAACATACATATATCAAGTGACTCCACAGTCTCTTAGGTATTTAACCAAGATAAATGACAGCATATGCCCAAAGAAATACTTGACCACAAATGTTCATACAGTTTTACTCATAACAGCCCCCACAACCTTAGTGTCCATCAACAAGTGAATGATAAACCAGGCATGGTAGCTTACTCCTGTAATCCCAGTATCAGGGAGACTGAAGCAAGAGGATCACTCGTTCGAGGACAGCCTGGGCTATATGGCGAGTTCAGGGCAGGCCATGACTATGTAGTGAGATCTTATCTCAGGGAAACCAAAAGGGGAAAGAAAATAAATGATTTACTCATAAAATTAAATGCAGCTCAGATAAAAAACTATTAGATGGCACTAGTCTCAAAAAATAGTGAAAAATATATAGATTAATTTAAAATTCATGTTTTTTGATATTTGCAAAGAAGCAAAAGTAATTTTTAGTAATAAAAATCTGATAATTGGTTGCCAGGAGTGGGGTGACATAGGGAATATTAACAGCCAAGAAATGTATAAGAACTTTCAAAGGTAATAGAAATACTCTATTTTCTTGATTGAAATAGAATGTCATAGGCTTGGGCTGGTTAGCTCAACTGCACAAGTGCTTGCCTGGCAAGTTCGAGGTTGTGAGTTCAATCCCCAGTACCAAAAAAAAGAAGTCATAGGTTTATAATCTTTCAAAATCTCTTGAACTGTGCACTCCAAAATGAGTGCATTTTATTGTGTGTAAGTTATATAAAATATATGTGTGTGTGTGTGTGTATGGGTTTTTTAAATTTTTTGTTTTATTTTATTTTATTTTGTACAGGGAATTAAATGCAGGACCTCGCACTTGCCAAGCAGGTGCTGTGTGCTGAGCTATATCCCCGACCCAAAAATTTATTTTAAAAACATTCAAAGTTAGAATAATTAGTTATCCACATTTTCAGTAATTGTGAAGGTGGAATAAAGACATTTTTATATATGAAAGGGCTCATATATTTGCATAGTACATTCCCTTTTTCAAACTGAAGGTTCTGGGTGATGTCCTTCAGCAACAAAATTAGGGAATATCCAGTGCAGATTCTGTCACAAGCCTGGAGGCCTCTGTAAAGAAATAAAATTGATCTCTTTATGTTTATAGGAAACATTGTTGGTAGATTTATGATCAAATGTTGGAGCTTCTAAAAACTTCCCCTGGGAAAGCAGGCAGATGAAAAAATAAAGCAGTTGTTAACTTCAGGGAAAAAAAAAAGGGTACACAAAAGGAGGTTTGAACACAGTGCACAATTTGTCTGAGAAGTGAATGGTATTTGTGTAATCATAAGAATGTAAACTTTTGAGTATATAGAAACTTCTGATCTGTGTTAGCGAATTGGCAGCTAAGGAGGTAAGTATGGGAGAGATAAGGGCTCACCTGTCATGATGGGAAGTCAGTACATCGAAAGTGGAGCTATAATGAAGTGGCAGCATATACATATATAGAAATGAATAGATAAATGGCAAAAACAAAACAAAACAAAAAAAAAAAAAAACAGGTACTAGAGCTGTGAGTGGTTGCCTCAACTGAGAAGGAGGTAACTAAGGGACAGGGGCAAGGCAGGTAATTGCTTGTATTCGTTATGGGCTGTGTATATATGTTAACTGGATAAGAATTGAAGTTAATAGAAATAAAACATGCCTTCTAGTTAACAATCCTATAAAAATGGAATTTGTTTCCTTCATAGTGCAAATGGCTCTCTTTTCTCCCTAGAGATTCTCCTCCACATATAAAAGTATATAAACAGGCCAAAATCTGTTACACTTTGTGCTAGTAAGTTTGCAAAGGCCAAAAGCATGCAGGAGAGCATCATGGGATAGGTGAAGGGCGGGACAGTTAGTGCAGACAGCCAGTGCCTGGCCTGAAGTGGTTTAATTTCCACTGCACTTCACTCCAAGGCATACCAGTCAGAACTCTTGACCCAGCTTCGCTCTCATGTTTTGCTTTTCCTCACCATTTTGCAGTATATTCTGAGAGAAATGGTGAGCCCAGTTTTCCAGATCAAAATTGAATCTTCACCATACTGTTGTGCTCTTCAGTCCATCTGTTGAATTCTTCCAACCATAACTATCATGTTTTCATTTTGTAGAAATTCTTTCTTAGGAATTTATTACTTTTTCTGAGTATAATAAACCTTTTAAATCTTACAGTGATATTTATTGTACTTCTCTTAAGGTTCATCCATTTTTTTGTATTTATCCTTTTTTCTTCAGTTCTTTTTGTTTGTTTGGTTTTTGAAACAGAATCTTGCCAGCCTTGAACTCACTGTGTAACCAGGCTGGCCTCACACTTGCAACAATTCCGAGCACTTAGACTTCAGGGACTTGCTACTGCACTCAGCTATCTTCAGAGTTTCTATGTTAAATTTACTGTCCCTTTTCCTGCTCTTCTTGACTTTCCTTGAATGTTTGGTCAGTGTTGGCTGTCTCTCCATCTATGCTATAAGAGACCGAGAATGAAAATGCTACTAGCTTACATGTTATTTAGCTTAAGTGACAAGGTCTTCAAGCTTGGTAGTGAATACAGGCGCTGTTATCATGTTCATTCTCCCATTCATTTCCCTGTTGTTGAGTGGGACAAGGGCTTGGTGTCAGGGAAATCCTCATACCCATATACGGAGACTCCCCAGGCAAAACGCCCACCTTGAGCCACAAACTCCAGCTTTCATGACCTGGGTATGAGCCAGAGTCAGCTGCTCAGAGAAGAGGCCTGGAGGCAGGTGTTCTGTTGTCCTTTAATTATCCCAGCACTTATCCTTGGGCTCTTCCTTATTCATGTGACCACAAATACATTTAGAAAATCCTTTCTCCTATTCATTAGTTTAGGTGAAGTTTCAGTATCATTCTGTTTATGACTGTGCTTTTTATCTTTCAGAAATTCCTAATTGTCCTAGTCTGCTGCCTAATACTTCTTTCTTTCAGCTATGATTTTTTTTTTTACCTTTTTCTTCTGTTTCAGTGATATTTTTGGAGGAAGAATAAGCTATTGGTGCTAAATCTGCCATAGTGAACGAAAAAGTCTCTTTAGGTCTATTTTCATATGAGAAAACCAAAGTTCAGTGAAGGAAAAAGAAGGGAAAATACACACTGCCAAAACTTTGCCCAAAGTTACACAGTTAATAAGTACAGAGCCAGAATTTAAATTTCAGTCTGCTTGGTTTCAAAACTCTCTGTTTATATGCACATTCACACAGTCACCCAGTGTTGCCAGGCGATTTGAACAGTTTTATTAGAAATGTACCATAAGAGGACATCTAGGCTTTTTCAGAACAGATGCCTTCTTGAAGGCATTTATTTATCAAAATGTGTGGGACATGCTTCTTTGGCAGTGCCTTCAAAACCTCTGCAATATTCTTTGAACTATCTCCAAATCCCTATTGTTTGAGGGTAGATGTAACATTTGAAAACTGCCAGTTTTTAGAACCAGACTTCTTGACATCAAAGGGAAATACTATTTTTTAAATTATAACTAAAATCAGGTGTACCTATAAGGAGATTTATTTTCTAGAAGGACTTACAGAGTGGTTCTGAAGAATTCCAGAAATATTTGAGGATTAACAACGTCACTGGATCAGGTGAATGACCTTTTGAGGCAGTTGTTTTTATATTCTGTGAACATATACAACCTGGGATGATTAGTTTTAAAATCCTGTTTGTAGTATATTAAAAATATTTGTGACTATCAAAATCAGTATTATATACATTTTCAGTACTTTAAAATATCCAGTTTATTGAAGTTTCATTTCAGGTAATTAAGGTATTCACATACTTCCAGATTCAAGACAACACCAAAAATACAGGGTTGTGTGTGTGTGTGTGTGTATGTGTGTACACATGTGCAATGAAGAGCCAGGTGTGGCAGCACTTAGAAGGCTGATGAAGGTGGATTGCAAGTGTGAGAACTACGTGGGCTACATAACATAGCCCCACACACACACAAAAAAAAAGATGTGTAAAGTCTCTTCATCCTAGAATCAGTGTTAACTTCTGTATCTCCAAGAAAAATAATGTAACATGCACAGACTCACCTGCTTTTTACACAAATAATGTCCTACTGTACACATTGACTCCTCTGTATCTTAATCCTTTGTGCTTGGATGTCATCTATATTAGCATATAAAGAGCTTCTTTGTTCTTTTTTTAATAACTTGTGCTTTTTTTAATCTGTCCCAGAATGTACTTCACCATTTGCCAATGATAAGCATCCTTTACTGTTAAAAGACTATAATGAGTAATCTTATGTAGAGATAATTTACCACTTTTGGAAGTATATCTGAAATACAAATTCTGAATAGAATGTCAGGGCCAAGCATAGATAGACAGATATTACCAAATGGCCTTTTTCACAGATTACACCAGTTAATTTTCCTATTTCTATAGCTCTTCTCAGTACTTTAAATTATGTACTTTCTCATCTTTGTCAATCTAGTGAGTTTTTTCAAGTATCCTCCATGCAGTATTAAACTGTTTTTTTTGAGGAGGGAGGGCTTTGAAACTGGGTCTCACTATATATTCTAGGCTGGCCTTGAACTTACTGCGTAGCCCAAGCTGGCCTCAAACTCACAGCAATCCTCCTGCCTCAGCCTCAGTGTTGGGATTACAGACATGCATCACCATGCCTGGCTCTAAACTATTTTATTGTGGATTAGGTTGATTTTTTTTTCAGTGATTTTATGTGACCATTGTGTAGTCTCTCCTTTATCTATTCAGTTGTTGAGTTTTTATCTTACTGATAAAAAAAAAATTTTCATTTATTAGAGAAGTTAGTCTTTTGTTCACATCATGTTTTTAAAAAATAAAACACAGCTGTTGTGCAGTTACTGTCAGACAACACAAAACTGAGGCAGAAACTTCTTTTCCAGTTGCTATAGAAAATCAGTTGTGAACATGAGAATCAGTAGATGCTGAATCAACTCTTCCATTTGTACAATGTGCAAAAACTACCTTTCTGGTTAAGATGATACTCTACATCATGTGCAGAAAATTTTTGATTGCTTGATAGTATAATTGTTTTGCTGGGATTAGTGTGACTAATGGGAACATAAAGTTTCTCTTTCAGCTAGATTTTAAGTGGCAGAAAGTATAATGTTGATTTTTTTGTTTTGTTTTGTTTTTGCTTTTTGAGACAGGGTGGCCTAGAACTCACTTTGTAGCCTAGGCTGGCTTCGAACTCATGACAGTCCTCTGCCTCAGCCTCACAAGTGCTGGAATTACAGGCATACACAACCACACCTGGCACTGTTGACTCTTTGCAAAGATGGTAACAAGTAGTGTCTGGATGCAGTCTCATGAGCCTGTACTTCCAGCTACTCAGGAGGCTGAAACAAGAGGATTGCTTGAGTCTAGGGGTTTGAGGCCAGCCTGAACAACAATAGCAAGACCTCATCTCAAAAAAAGGCCAGGTATATACTGGTAATCCCAGTTCTCTAGGAGGCTGAGGCAGAAGGATTTCAAGTTCAGAGCCAATCTGAGCAATTTAATGACTTAGTGAGACCCTGTCTCAAAAGAAAAAAGCTAGGCATGGTGGCGCATGCCTGTAATCTCAAGTCTGGGAGGCTGAAATGAGAAGTACAAGTTTAAGCTCAGCCTGAACAATTTAGTGAGTTAGTAAGACCCTGTTATAAAATATTTAAAAAGAGCTGGAAACGTAGCCCATTGTGAAGGCCCCACTTCTAACTAACTGGATGGATGGGTGGATGGATGGATGGATCAGTCAGTCAGTCAGTTGATGATGGATGGATGGATGGCTCATTAGATAGATAGAATTAATTTTAAAATGAAAAGGGCTGGAGTTGTGGCTCCATATGAAGACCCTGGTTTAAATCCCAGTATAAAAGAAAGAAAAAAAGGATGGTAGCAAGTATTAATATCTTGATTGTAGCATCTGAAAGCCTTACTTTCTACTCAAGCTTCAGCTGGTTCTCTACAACAAAAATGGCTACACTTGTCTCATCTTAACATGTGTGCACACTGATTCATGTTTGTGGTAGAACCATAAACATGACCAAAAATAGTATGTTTATTTTATGGGAAAGAGAGAGTCGTTTGTTTCCTAAACTATTCTACTATCCCTCAAATGTTTTTTATGGAAAGCAGTTTCTAATGAAGTCCAGAAAGGTCAAAGCGACTTTCAGAATAAAGTACAGTTTTTTTAAGCATACAGCCTATGTGCAACAAAAATTTTTAATTAAATTAGTTCAATTTGTTTTGTTTTGTGTTTGTTAATTTATGTTTGCCTAGACATCAAACTTGGTGGATCAATCTTATTTTATTTTGAAAATTTTTTGTCCAATTTCTTAAAAGTTTTCCATAGGCTGGGGATTTAGCTCAGCGGCTCAAGCACTTGCCTGGTAAGTCCAAGGTCGTGTGTTTGATCCCTGGTACAAAAAAAAAAAAAAAATTCCATAGGGCTAGTTAAATGAGATACTGTACCCTATCAAATAAACTTATCTTGTAGCACCTATTATATATTTATGATGTACATATGATATGCAGTCATGTAAATTTCCTTAGACTCCTAAATGTAATTGATTTTATGTAGGGTTTGTTGTTGTTGTTGTTGTTGTTATGTTGGTTTTTTTGGTGTTTTTTGTTTTTTGTTTTTTGAGACAGGGTCTCACTGTGTAGTTCAGGCTGGCCTTGAACTCATGGCAATCTGCTGCCTCTGCCTCCTGAGTTACAGGCATGTACCACCACACCTGGATAGATTGTATTTCTTTTTTTTTTTTTTCATTCCTTCTTTCTTTTTTTGGTACTGGGGATTGAACTCACAACCTCATGCCTGCCAGGCAGGCACTTACACCACTGAGCTAAATCCCCAGCCCTAGATTGTATTTCTTAAAGGGAATAGTATTGAGTGATGTGTGGAACAGGGCAATGGTACTGCTTTAGATCATTTTCTTTTACCGACTCCCTGATTTAAATAATGACTTCAATTAAGTAATTGCTTTCCTGTTACCATTATTTTTAATTTTTTGTGTTTTTCAGAGTCCTATAGAATTTGATTTCTCTATTATTTGTCTTGATAGAGATCAGTTTAATTGAAAGCTGTAATTGTATGTATTTAAAATAGAATATGTTTATATAGATTTCTATTTTTATTTATACTAGATTTTGAATATATTTCACATAAAAATCTGACACATTTTTGCACAATTCAGATATCCTTATATCCATGAGTTCTTTATCTAGTAGAATGATATCCTAAATAAGTTTTTTCTCGAAACTCCAAGACCTAAATTGGGTAAGGTAGCACACTCTTGTAATCCCAACACATGGGAGGCTGAGGCAGGATAAATTGGAGGCCAGCCTGGGCTACATAGAAAATTCAAGGCCAACCAAGACTGCATAGCAAAACCCTATCTCAAGACAACAAAAAACTTCCGATGGGCCGGGAGTTTGGCTCAAACAGCTTAAGCGCCTGCCTGGCAGGCGCGAGGTTGTGAGTTCAATCCTCAGTGCCACAAAAAAAAAAGAAAGAAAGAAAGAAAAAAAAAAACCTTCTGAGTCCTACACTGGGAATATAGATTAGTGGTACAGCACTTAATCAGCATGAGCGAGCTTGGATTCAATTCCTAGCACTGCAAAACAAAAAGAAATGTCAAAGCCTTTTTAGCTTTTATTTTATTCGTTCTTTTTTTTAAATTTTATTTTAAAAATAGTAAAATCCAACAAAACAGAACAAAGTCAATCAAAACAAAGCAGTAGAACTGGTACAGAACTTCAAAGCAGGATACTAGAAAAACAATAGCTACTATAGTATATCTTGTTATTGTCACAATAGTTGACCATTCCATCAGGTATAGTAAAATCAAACCAAAAACAAAACAATAAAACCAACCAAAACAGAATATTGAATAAAGCAAAACAATTAATCAGAATAAATCAAAACAGAACAATATTGGGCCTCAAAGACAAGATAGAAGGGAATCCCCCATATTTGCTACATTGCATACTATCATCCTCCCAAGAGATGCTCAGACTGCCGGCCCCAGGCCCACAAAATCAACCAAATAAAACAAGCATTTAGTTGCTTTATGTACGTTAGTTGTTATCAACTTAGTTGGTCCTCCAAACCAGCAAGTTGCTTAAGTCGGGGAGGGGAGGCGTTGATTCTCAGCCTGCACACCAGTAGGCTCACGGGAGGCGCTGATCTTTCTCTTCCTGGAATCCATGCTGCTTACCAGGAAAGCAGGCTAGTTGTCTTCTGGGTGGATCCTCCCTGACCCAACACGGCAGGTTCTTGGGAGGCACAGATCATTCTTTTCCTAGAGTCTCTGCCACTCACCAGGAAGGCTGGCTAGTTGTCTTCTTAGCTTTTATTTTAAAAACCAGAAAATATATTAGTTAACTAAGGTTGCTATAACAAAATACCACAGGTCGAAGGTATTAAACAAAAATTTAGTTTCTCACCTAGAATGCCTGGAGGCTAGGAGTCCAAGATCAAGAAGTCAGCAGATTCGGTTTCTTTTGAAGGTTCTTTCATTAGCTTGAAGATGGCTGCCTTCTCTGAATTATCTATGACCTAATCTTTTCTTCTTATAACAAGATTAATCATATTGAATTGGAGCTCACCATAATGACCTATTTAAAATTAATGAAAGACCCTTTCTTCTAAAGGTTCTTTCTTCACATTTTGTGGCACTAAGAGTTAGAATTGCATATATGAATGGGGAGGCACAATTTAGTTTGTAACTGATCAGTTAATATAAATTACAGCTAACCATTTTAAAAAGAAAAGTAGTCCTTATTGTCACTACCTAAACTGCACTAATAAGATACAGAGAGCATCCCAGAATAAATTCTATTAATGTATATGAAATAGTTTATAAAAACAGAATTGTCCTGAACTTAATGACTTAGAATGTTGCTTTTTATTTAATGTCACATTATCAGTAGTTTTGCCATAATTCATTAAGCAGTTCCTAAATTTCTGGAATTTAAGTTTTTTATGATTGTTTCTACTATCAGTATTTCAGAGATAATCATAAAGCTTTCATAAAGCTCCTATATAAAAACTTTCTAAAATACATATACTGTTTTCTTTCATTCCAAAACATAATCTAACCTTGTCGTTCATTTGATTTTCACTGTAAGCATGGGTTGTTCTACTGTAATTATACAACTGTCCTCTTAGGTTAACAACTAGAGCCTTGTCCCTTCTCTGAATAGCCTCAGACTGCTATACCCTTTAGCTTCTGTTTCTGCCTTTTGTCAAATGTGTTTTATCTTTTTGCTTATAGATCTCATTGCGGGGTGATGGCATTGTCCCTACTTACAACATAGTCTAATGTGCTATAGCCTGAAGAAGCAGCCAAAATCATTACCTTTATCTTTAAAATAAGTTAATTTCAGACAAAGGTCTTGATTCTTCTATGGTAACATCAACCTATGTGCAATCTTAACAAGCTTTTCTTTGATTTAGATACCTTTTCATATCTCATTTACTCTTATTATATATTGCCATAAATCTAGAAAGTTCATGTTTCTGAATAACCTTCATATCACTGAAACATGATATACAGTAGTACCTCAGTTCATGAACTTAATTCTTTCCATGATTCTGGTCGCAGAATTTGTTCCATGGTTCTGATTGCAACTGAATTTCAAGCATATCCATACTATGTATTCATAGAGAAGATCTCACTCTGCAATGTATTACTCCTGAAAATACTCATTTCCCCCATGTGACAATCAGTGACCTTTTCTTCCTCAATCAGGATTGCCTGAGCTAGAATTGGAAGCAATTGATAACCAGTTTGGACAACCAGGAACAGGTGATCAGATTCCGTGGGCAAACAATGCTGTGACAGCTGTAAATCAGACAAAACCAGAAGAGTAAGTATAATACATTTTGATTTTATAAGATGTCAGATAACAACCTCTAAGCCAAGAACTACTTTTCCCAAACCCAGTTGGAGTCCAGTCTACACTGATATTTTGTGAGATAGGAAGTGATATAAATGTTTAGTGAGAAGTAACGGGCGATATAACACCAAGTCAAAGCAGATTCATTTACTGCATGACCACAGGCTAGTAGTGTATGTGGTAATCATCAGCACATTGATATCAGCTGTTGTTTTCTGTTTCATCTATTATTTTTCCCTGATTACTGTGATATTCCTGGGACCAATGAATGAATTGACCTCAGCATGACAATTATGCTGCCCATAAACTTTTAGTTAGGTAATTACTTTGCCTAGCATTTCTCTTTGGAGGAAGATGGTAGGAGAGTACTTTCTACATGTACTCAGTGCTCCATTCTGATTAGAATTTAATTTCTACTTCACATAGGCAACTGTGATCCATAGCACAGCATATATCTCATACATAACAACCAAAAGAAGACAAATAGTATGGATTGTGAGTCAGAGACTTAACCTTATTTATGGACTGTTCTCATTTACCTTCCCAGAGGAAAAATCCTTACACTTATATTGTTATATTAGTGTAGCTACTGCCATTTTCTATATATTTCTAAGTTTTATACATCAGTTGATATCAGTTTGCATTGAACTTTGTATTTTCTACATAGATCAATGGACAATATGCTTTGTTGCTTAATTCCTAGCATGTTTCATTTTTCCAGTTTGATTTCTTTTGTATATAATAATCATGTGATGTTCTCAATATGATTTGATCATTTTTGAATGTAAAATAACATCTACTGTTTCATTGTACTTCAGTTATTAATAACTAATGGTATCAATTGAATAAGTATAATGAATCTAAATATAGGTAAATGACGTTTTTTGAATTTTTATCTATTTATTTTTTACTTTTACTTAAAATTTTCCTTCTGTAACTAATTTTTTGAGATATTTCTAACATAAAGAGGTGGAAAAAATTCAGTGATTCACTAAAGAATGAAAAATGTATTCAAGCTTCCTACTAATGTTCTTTTAATTTTTGCACATTAAGGGTAGAACATTTCACTGTATTAGAATTGTCAAGCATCTTAACAGAGAATTTCTTAGAACCAGATTAGCACATATCACATGTATATGTTTATATACATTTGCATTCTTAACATTGAATAATTTTTGCTTCATTCATCTGAGACATCTCTGTCTTTTGCTCCTGCAGCCAGTGTATTAGTTCACAATTAGATGAGCTTCTCTGTCCACCAACAACAGTAGAAGGAAGAAATGATGAGAAGGCTCTTCTAGAACAGCTCGTGTCTTTCCTCAGTGGCAAAGATGAAACTGAGCTTGCTGAACTAGACCGAGCACTGGGAATTGACAAACTTGTTCAGGTATCTGTTAAAATTGCCATTTCACTGATGCAGCCCTGAGGCACTAGAAAGTGGTTTTTATGCAAGATTTTTCAATGTTGTTTCCATTATGCTATAGCTGTTTTATAGTCAACCCATCAAATATAGCAAAATATATAATAAGTGATAAGCATTTTAAACAAAAAGAATTAGACATAGGTAAATTAGAAAGCCTTAAATTTTCACTGTGAAACAGTGGCTTACAAACACCAGAATAGAATACAGATTTATATCATCACTTCTTATTTTACGGTATATTTTACCCCTCATTCATACTTGACTTCAACCTGTATGTTCCATGAATTTCCAGCTTCTGGTTAGTGTTTTCCAGATTTGGGGGGTGACAAGATCAATTTAGTGCATCACGACTGACCTTTTTCAAATGGAGAAGAGTGTAGGGTACAAGCTTCAGAGCACATAGCTCATAAAAAGGGCGAGTTAGCTGTCACAGTACTTTCCTTTCAGTTACATACCCACATAAGCAAACCAGGTCAAAGTTTCAGTTGTATTTCTTGCAATGAGTAACAGTTGTACTGAAAGCCATAAGTCTGTGCCCTTCTGTTACATCAAGTATGGATTTTTTTCAAGAAAAGTAAAAGCATGTCTTCTGTATTTGAGAGAAAATTGCCTAGTCGCTTCTTGTATTTTGGGTTCCACTTGTCATGGTAAATTAATATAAAGTTTGTTGGTTCTTAGGCTTTGCACTGAAGTTCTTTTCAAACTTGTAGTTTCATTTCATTAATTTAGGACCTTTATTTTACTCATATTTTCATCTCTTTATTGAGATTTAAAACGTCATTCCATTTCAAAAGCAATTTCATAAATGATTCCTCTAGGTGATAAATTTTTAGACAGTGTGAATTCAGAATGTGTATATTATGATGACAGTTTGTGCCTGCTTTCACGTCCAGAGTTTTATTTAGAGATGTATATCATTTATTAGCATACATTTATTTCTAAAATGTTCTGGCTTCTTTTTTAACAGGGGGGTGGATTAGATGTATTGTCAGAGAGATTCCCACCACAACAAGCTACACCACCTTTGATGATGGAAGAAAGACCCAATCTCTATCCCCAGCCTTACTCTTCTCCCTCTCCTACTGCCAATCTCCCCAGCCCTTTCCAAGGCATGGTCAGACAGAAGCCTTCGCTGGGAACAATGCCTGTTCAGGTAACGCCTCCCCGAGGCACTTTTTCACCTGGCATAGGCATGCAGCCCAGGCAGACTCTAAACAGACCTCCAGCCGCACCCAACCAACTTCGACTTCAGCTGCAACAGCGATTACAGGGACAACAGCAAGTGAGTACTGTATTCTCCTAGTTTTCGAAGGTTAGACAGCTGATTATCACAGTAATAAGGTCAAATTCACTCCCTGCACCCACTCAAGGACTCATTTTTGGTCTCCTAGGATGGCAGTGAGGGGCCCTTTTATTCAGTTAAAGACTGCTGGCTCATAGCAATGCACTTGTTTTTTTATTTGGTCTTTTTGAGACAGGGTCTCACTATGCAGTTCAGGCTGGCTTTGAGCTCACTTTATAGCCCAGGCTGACCTCGAACTCACAACAGTCCTCTTGCCTCAGCCTCCCGAGTGCTAGAATAACAGGCATAGCAGTGCAATTTGAGACAAGTTAATAACCCAATTTCATTTTTTTGAGATACAAACTATTTAGATTGGACATCATTACTAAATTACAAAGAGAAATATAGCCTAACTTACAAAGTAGAGTAGCAAGAGATATTGTTTGTAATTGTTTGAACAGAAAATAAAGTTCATTTATGCTGTTCGAAGTTAACAAGATTGATGTCTAGTGATATTATTATTCTGTTAGGAAAATAAAGGAAGAATGTAAGTTTGGGGGCCCTGGGAGTTGTCAGTGAGTTAAATCATCTTTCTCATGACAGAAAATAGGTATAATGGCATAAATATTTAAAATTGTGTAAAAGCAGATATAGACATAATCATCAAGGACAGCAAAGGTAAATGGTTAAAATGTCGTCTGTGGTAAGTGAGCTGGGGCTATAGATTGTCGCTTCTTGTTATTAATCCTTCTGTACTTTTTAACCAGATGTATGTATTGCTTAAGGTCTTTGGAAGTGCTTCCAGAAAGTTCCTTGAGCCTTTATAATTCAGGGAAGAAAAGATATAAGGAGATGAGTTATATTAGAAAAACAGTATGGGTATAATGTCTGAGTTAACTCTGATTTCAAGTCTGTGTCCTAAACAGACAGAGGGCTGCTTCAACCAAATCATTTACCCTTTTAAAAATGCTAGTTACTTATCCATACAAACTGTCTAATAAATAATTTCTTTGGTTCATGGGTAGTGGTATATATTAAATTAGGTAAAACTCTTATCATAATGCCTGGCATATTGTAGCACTTAATAAATATTAGCTACTAAAAATTGCATTTATGATTATCATAGGTGTTACAAATATGCTTCCATTCCACCCAGAAAAAGGGAAATGATGAAACAGAAGACAATTGAGATGAGCTAGGAAAAAAAATCTTAAACAATAGAATAACATAGAAGAGGAGCCGGGCGTGGTGGCACACGCCTTTAATCCCAGCACTCGGGAGGCTGAGGTTGGAGGAGCGTTGTGAGTTCGAGGCCGGCTTGGGCTACAACGCGAGCGCAAGGCTGGCCTGAGCTACATAGTGTGACCCTGCCTCAAAAAATCAGGGCCAGGAGTTTGGCTCAGTACTTAAGTGCCTGTCTGACAGGTGCAAGGTTGTGAGTTCAATCCCCGGTGCTGCAAAAAAAAAAAAAGAAAAGAAAAAAAAGAATAACATAGAAGAGAATAATTTTTATAATGCTAGTGTGGAATAAAGCATTCAAAGAAGAATGAAGGAAAGAGAAAAGAGAAATAAAGAAATGGAGCCATAATATGTCCTAAGGTATTCACAGAAGATAAACTACTTCTTGTTACAGCTTATAATTAATTTTTAGAGAACACAAGAATAAGAAATGCTTAATAGTTTCTCAGGTTTTAAATTTTAACTCAATATATTTAATAGGGCTGTCCTTGTTACTATGAAGATTACAAAGAGTTAAAGATACAGGGAAATTTGAGATAGTCAAAAATATCTGCCTGAAAATCGAATCACACTGCAAGAAGTATGTGATTAAGTGCTAAATCAAAAAAATAGAAGAAAGTGTAGGCATGCTGATGTTCTTATTTTACATGCTAAAGTACAGTAAATACTATCTAAAAGGAAAAGTTCGTTAAGCAAGACCAGGCTTTCAGTTGAGGTCAGGTTCATGAATGAATTCAAAAGTTGTTATTGCTTCCATTTGTCCCTAAAGCAGCTCATCAGCAGAGTAGTCCTGCAGAGGATATATATAGAATAAAGCCACAGAGAGGAGCTGGGCTTGGTGGTGCACGCCTGTGATCCCAGCAGTCACGAGGCTGAGGCAGGTGGATCACTGCTAGGTCAAGGCCAGCCCATGGTATATAGTGTGAGTCAAGGCAGACCTGAACTACACAGCAAGACTCTGTCTCGAAACAAACAAAAGATGCAGAGAGGAGAATACTGTTGCTGTTTGTTTCCTTTAAATCTCATGGAGATATGACTCAAGTTTAGTAGCCTTAGTAGCTCAACAGAATGAATTATCTGCCAAGTGGAAGAAACAGAATTTTGGGCTAATTATGTTAAAAGCTTCCAGAAGTATGAGTACACAAAAACAATTTATAGTGCCAAATAAAATGATAAGTCTGTTCCCTAACAAGCCACATTATCCAGGCCTCATTTTTGGGTTCTAGGTCATTGTTCCTGCTATTTCAGCAGCGGGGCAGCCAATTCCACTTGCACTGTAAATGCAGGAGTTTTGCATGTGTGTCCACTTAAGGCTGCCTGTAGGCAGGTTTCTCTCAATGTCTCAGTGTCTCAGCAACATGAAAGAAAAAAGATGGGCTTAAATTAGTAAATCAAAGAAAATATTGTAACTCAGATATTAAGACAATCTGTAAGATTAGAGGGGGGTACAAGTATCATTATTTTAGAGTTTCGGCAATGATATCAAGACTCAGGTTCTTTTAATCTTTTTGCTCTACAATCCTTGGCATGTCATAGTTACAACTATCACATGCAAACAAAATTATCTATTGCACAAAAAGAGACTGTTTCTTTCCTGTGAATCTCTGTTTTCAAAAGCTAGGAAAATTTGTTTTAGAAGGCTCTCTTATCAACCTACCTTACTGCACCACCACTACAAAAAGTGGGGAGGGAGCTAAAAGACTTCAAATGTCTGGCTAACCAGAACTGAGTCATATGTACACCCTAGCCAGTTGCTGAGAAGGACTGACTTAAGAGTATTCCTATCTGGCCCTCATGTCCTGTGATACGGATAGTCAGCCAAACAAATCCTGTCCTGCCATCAAAGAGAGGGGGAGTAGTCGCTATGGGCTAGCACTAACAGTACCTGATAAAACCAGTAAGTTAAGATTAAATGTAGTATTTAAATTATATTATTAAATTCATATTTAGAAGCAAATAGTAAGCTGAGGTGGTATATCTGCCCTTTCTACTGCCATATTTTAAGTAAATAAACACATATCAAGACAAAAAGAGAAAATACCACTAGTATACAAAAGAGAGTTAAATCATTTTGAAACATAGAAAGCATGCCCAAGAAAGAAACAAAATCTCGTGCAAATAATGCTTATGTAGAAAATCCAAGAGAATATATAATTCAGATGGAGGAGTTCAGCCAGGTGTGATGTCACACACCTGTAATCCCAGCAAATTTAGAGGCTGAGGCAAGAGAATCACTGTGAGCTCAAGGCCAGCCTGAAGTACATAGCAAGGCCCTCATGCAAAAACAGAAAGCAAACAACAACCACAACAACAACAAAACCAGAGATCAGCAAAGTGCTTAGATAAAATAATAAATAAAAATTAATGACAGTCCTTTTTACTATCAGCCACCAATGAGAAAAGACAATTCCAATATATTCTGTGTACAAGACTTATAAAATTAAAATCGTAATTAAAAAGCAAAAAAAAAAGATATTCATGAATTGAAAGACTGTTATAAAGATGGCAGTCATTCCAAAATTGGTCTAAATTCAGTGGATTTCCTGTCGATTCTTAAAATGGAATTCAACAAATAGAAGCTAAATTTATTTTACAAACATTAATATAGTCTTGAAGAAAAATGAAAGTTAACATGCTCTACCAGATATGAGATGTAAAACCAGCTTTAGAAATAAAACAGTGGGCAATTGGCTTACTACAGACAGTTCCACCACTTGTAACCTAATCAAGAGCTCAGAAGCACTCAGCCATGCATACAGACTGACTAAAGGACAAGAGAGGTGGCAGTTACTGTGAGTGTTTTATCCTGCTCCACAGTGCCTGCAAGTTGTAATTTCAATATTTGCATCGTAGGGTTTTCCCTAAAGTTAGTTTTCTGAACTCAGTCAAAAAATAAATGAAACTAGAATTGAGCTATTTGGGGTTTTTGTTTGGGTTTTTTTTTGTTTTGTTTTTATTGGTTTTTTTTTTTTTTTTTTTTTTTTTTTTTTTTTTTTTTTTTTTTTTTTTTTTTTTTTTTTTTTTTTTTTTTTTTTTTTTTTTTTTTTTTTTTTTTTTTTTTTTTTTTTTTTTTTTTTTGGTCTTTTTGAGACAGGATCTCACTATGCGGTTCAGGCTGGCCGTGGGCTCACTTTGTAGCCCAGGCTGGTCTCAAACTTGCAATGATTCTCCTACCTCAGCCTCCCGAGTGCTGGAATTACAGGAGTGTGCCACCACGCCTGGCCCGAATTGAGCTATTTGGTACTGAGAAATGTAATCACTGTTGAATGACTCTTTAAAATCTTTATGTTTCTTAGGCTTTCTAGTATACATGTAGTATAATAAAATATATCAGCATAGTTGTATAATTTATAAATTTTAAAGTATCATATAAATATGAAATAGCATAAAGCCAGGAATAGTAAGGGGCTGAAGTGGGAGAATCATTTGAATCCAGGAATTTGAGACCAACCTGTGCAACATAGCAAGACCCAGTCTCAAAAACAAAACACTCAGTGGTAAAGTGCTTGCATAGTATGTGCAAAATATGGGTTCACTCCCCAGCACTACCAAAATAAAAAAATTTTAAAAATATTATTAATATTATTTTACTGTTATTTCTCCATTTATTTATTTGTTTGTACTGGGAATCAAACTCACGACCCCACACTTGTCAGGCAGGCACATGCTGCTGATCAATATCCCAGGCTCTCTCCATTTATTTTTATCAAATTATTGAAGAAGAAATTTTTTCACCTATAGATTGTTTACAGTAAAATCTCACTTCTAACGGTATTTCTTTTATTACCAGATAAAGCATGCTATGACCTGGAGCCCTAGATCATTGATTCAGATTGCTCTTTCAAACCAGTATTCTATAGAAAATTATTTTGAGAGATAGATGCTGATCATTAAAAGTCAGGAAAAGGGGTTTATAATAAATAAGTTGTATATCCTCTTCTTGGAGATGCACAGTGTGCTTTGACCAACTAAAGTCTCATGAAATTACTGCAGTAAATAAATCTGTTCACCTTGTATAACCCATCATTTCCAATACTTCATACAGCACAGCATGCTATTTTCCTGGCACATCTATTAATATCCTGCAGAACAATGTTCTTTAGAACATCAATTTGGGAAATGCTGGCCTAAAGTAATTACTTCTTCTAGTTATATAAATAATTCATTTTCTCAGTCCATTTGTTCCTTACATAATTCTGTCCAGCTAATGATATCATAGTGGATTTTTCTCCAAATACATACCCACCAGATAACATCTTCAAGTGAGAATACAATCTACTTCAGCTTTCCTTTGATCTTTCAGAAGTTTGCAGAGTATATACACTTTACTATATACTTGCTTTTTTATTCACAGTATTTTAAGACCTAAGATTGTTGTTTCTTTTTTCCATTGCTGCACTTACCTGAAATAACTATTAACATGATTTAAAAAGTACAGTAAACATATATGTGCATATATATATATACATATGTATATATTCATGTGTGTTTTCTATTTTCAGATGCTCTGCCACATTTACTACTGTGAAGACAGTATTTGATAATGACTAGAAA
Organism: Dasyprocta punctata; assembly: GCA_004363535.1. NCBI lineage: Eukaryota > Metazoa > Chordata > Mammalia > Rodentia > Dasyproctidae > Dasyprocta > Dasyprocta punctata. Next base: position 24,341 of record RJWM01016547.1, read on the forward strand.
TTAGTCTTTTGGCATATAAACATGACAAATAACATTACTGAATCTGCAAGACTAAACTTTTTAGTAATCAATAAAAAGTTTATGTTGCTATATAAGGCCCTCTATACCTACGTGTAGAAATATGATCTTTCCTTATTTCCATTTTTCTTAGTTGATACACCAAAATCGGCAAGCTATCTTGAACCAGTTTGCAGCAAATGCTCCAGTTGGCATTAACATGAGATCAGGCATGCAGCAGCAAATCACACCTCAGGTAATGTGAGGAAGCCAGACTGGTAGGAGTTCTGTAGCCTCAACAGTGTTTCTTAACCTGTCAACTTGAATGTCTTTGACATACCCTGTGAAGCAATCTTTTAATATTAGAAGTGTTGTCTTCTTCTGGAATGAATTAATAAGATACTTATGATCCCTTTTACTAATATTTTATCTAAAACCAAAGATTCTGTGTTTTGTTCTATTGTTGTCATTATAGGATATCAGTTGATCAAGTAGAAAACCCTTATTACTGTTCTGAATAATACCAGTAATTGGAAGCCTCTGATATGAAATTGTATGATCTAACCTGAAACTTGATCAAAACCCAATAGCTTTGTTAGCCGTCTTAATTGTCTTGTGACTCTGCTCAGTCTGAAATCAGTACTTTCTAATGTTCATATACTTTGTTCATTTATTTTGTATATAAACCTTGCATATGAAGCCATTGGAACCTTAACTGCCTTTCTGATTTACTTCAGTACATGTTTTAACATTTTTGCTACATGTACTTACTTATGCTTAACAAAGTTGAAGCAAAACTTTGGGAGATAAAGTATTTTAGAGAGCACTCAAACGAAACTTTTCTTTTTTTTCATGAAATGGATCTAGATGGATTTGGGGCAAATACAGAAAACCAACACTAATCAAAGGGATAAATGTTTGTAGAGGTCTCTTGCAAGCAGGTAGATAATGGCATTTTTATGGGTCCAGATTTGGGCTCCTCCATCTTAAAATTATAAATCTCAGTGTTATATTGATTTAGGAATAATTACATTGTAAACAAATAAACCCACTTTTGGAATTCACATAAAGATGACTTCTATCAGGAAGTTGTATTTCTTCACCAGTTTCCCAAAGTTCTCATAATCTTCCTTTGTCCTCCAGCCTTGCTTCTAATCTCTTCCTCTTCTCTCTCTTTTTCCACCAGCCCCTCTTAAATTTTGTCCTCTAAGGGTAAAATCACCATTCTGAGGGCATATTTATTATACACATTTTTCTGGTTAGTTTTAGATTTTGTTATTATATAACCACAAATATAGTTCATATGGTTAAAGGTGGCAAATTAATAGTTATCACAATCTGTCATTTTCTAAGCTGTGTTTGGTGCCATTATTATTGCTGACTGTACTGCTTTAGCCAAGGTGATGTGATTGTTCTAATGAGTTGTTCTTCCTGCTCTGCCAAGACTCAAATTGCCTAAGGGTCATAAGCAACACTATAGGCCAGTGCCAAAGACCCAGGGGCTAGGCCAAATACACAGCAAGTTTTCATCCCCAATAAACTTAAGAGGTAGGATTTTATGAAAGACTCAAACCTCAGAAGAAAGGAAGGAAAGAAGAAAAGAAAGAAAGAAAGAGATTAAATGAGAAGGCACCAAGATGCAACCCCAAACTTCCAACTCACCAAAGGCAAACCCAGGTGCCAGTGAGGTGGAACAGTTCCAGAGCCATCTACCTGAACTTACCGAAGTGTTAACAGCAGGCGTAATGAAGCAAATGAATAAGATTCTAGAAAAACTCTAGAAATAATATCTCAGATAACTACCGAGATGGTGACCATAATGAAAGACATGGTTAGTGACTCTAGAGCAGATACAGATTTTAAAAAATAGAGGTGCTTAGGAAACTGATGGAAGCGATGAACACCCAAAATAAGAAAGAAATGGGCTCCATGAAACAGATTCAAATAGATATCCAGGAGATTAAAAATTCCATTGAAAGTACATGCAACAGGGTGAGCCATTGTGAGGACAGAATATGAGACACAAAGACAGAATTTCAGTAGGCAGTCATAAAAATAAAGATTTCTTGAAAATAGCAAAGGAGCATGAAAAATCAATCCAACAGCTGCCAAATGGTGCAAAGATGAATAAGATAAGATTGATCAGAGTCAGTGAAAAAGCAAGAGTTAGCGTAAATGACATAAAAAACATGTTCACAGAAATAATGGCAGAAAACTTTCCAAGCATGGAAAAAGAATTTGACATACAGATAAGTGAAGCATATAGAACTCCAGTTAGCTGTGATTAGAAAAAAAAAATTTACCCTAAGACACATAGTAGTCAAACTTTCAGAAATTCAGCGCAAGAACAGAATATTAAAAACTGTTAGAGATAGAGCACAAGTCGTATATAAAGGAAAGCCAATCAGAATCACAGCACATTTCTCAACACAAACCCTCAAGTGAAGGAGAGCTTGGAGTGATATGTTTCAAGCCTAAAAGAAAACAACTTCCAGCTTGGATTGATGTACCCCACAAAACTATCTTTCAAAATCAATGGAGAAATAAGTTACTTCCTTGACAAAGAGCACCTGAAGAAATTCATGACCACAGCCAGCATTCCAGAATGTTCTAAAGAACATTCTAGAAAGAGTTAGTGAGGACTGAAACTCCATGAACTCCCAAAAAAAATTCACCAGGCCAAGCAAATAATTAAACAGGGAGGGAAGAGGAAACCAACAACAAGAAAATAACGTGACAAGGGTAAGTCAGTACATATCAGTTACAATCATCACTGTTAATGATCTTAATTCACCAAAAGAAACAGACTGGAAAAATGAATCACAAAGCAAGAGTCAACAATATGCTGCATATAGGAAACACATTTAATTAAAAAAGAAATTAACAGACTCAAAATCAAAGATGGAAAACTGTACTTCATATGACAGGAGCCCAGAAAAAAGCAGGCATAGCTATACTATTTGCAGACAAAGTGAATTTCAAGTCAAGACTGATTAAGGGAGACAAGCAAGTCATTACATTCTTATAAAGGAACAATTCAAAAGAAAGAGATATCATAAGTATATATGCACCAAATACCAGCACACACAACTATATAAAACAAGTATTAGTAGACATGAGAAACCAAGTAAGCACCATATCTCAATAGATGCAGGAAAAGCATTTGACAAAGTCCAACATCCATTCATGATTTAAAAAAAACTCCTAGAGAAAATTGCAATAGTCTTTATCTCAGTCTGATAAAAGCCATTTATAACAGACAAACAGTCAGTGTCATACTCGTTGGACTAAAAGGGAAAACTTCCACTCTAAAATCAGGAACAAAACAAGGATGTCCTGTATCACCACTCTTTTTCAATATATTTCTGGAAACATTAGCCAGAGCAATTAGACAAGAGAAAGACATACAGTAAGAAAAATTAGGATAGGAAAGAAAGTTAAAATATCATTATTTGCAGATGACATGATACTTTACATAGATGACCCCAAAAACTACACCAAAAGACGTCTAGATTTAATAATCAAATTCAGTAGGATACCTGGATACAAAGTCAGCCCTCAAAAATAGCAAGCTGGGCATGGTGGCACATACCTGTAATCCCAGCAGTTGAAAGGCTGAGACAAGAGGATTACTGCAAGTTCAAGGCCATCCTGGGCTACATAATGAGTTCAGGACCAGCCTGAACTACATAGTGAGACTGTCTCAGAAAAAAAAACAAAAGTCATAGCATTCCTGTACACAATTAACAAACTCACTGAGAGAGAAATTAGGGAAACAACACCTTTCACAATAGTATTCTAAAAAATGAAATACCTAGGGATCAATCTAACAAAGGAAGTAAAAGACCTTTACATTGAAAACTACAGTACTCTAAAAAGAAGATTGAAGAAGATAATCAGAAATGGAAAGATATCCCTCATTCTTGGGTAGGAAGAACCAATGCAGTAAAAATGGCCATACTCCCAAAATTGTTATACAGATTTAGTGCAATCCTGATCAAATACTAATAGCATGTCTTACAGAATTAGAGAAAACAATTCTAAAATTCATTTGGAACCAGAAAAGATCTAGAATAACCAAACCAATTCTGATCAACAAATTCAAGGCAAAGGTCATCATAATCCCTGATTTGAAATTGTACTACAAAGCTACTGTGGTAAAAAAACAGCATGGTAGTAGGGGGAAAAAAATAGACCCAAGGATCAATGGACAGATTAGCAAATGTAGAAACAACTTCAGACATACTCAGCCACCTTATCTTTGACAAAGGAGCCAAACATATTTGCTGGAAGACAGATAGTGTCTTTAATAAATAGTGCTGGAAAAATTGGCTTTTCACATGCCAAAGATTAAAACTAGACCAGTAGCCGGGTGTGGTGGCACACGCCTTTAATTCCAGCACTCGCGAGGCTGAGGTAAGTGGAGTATTGTGAGTTTGAGGCCGGCTTGGGCTACAACGCGAGCGCAAGACCAGCCTGAGCTACGTAGTGCGACCCTGCTTCAAAAAACTAGGGCTGGGAGTTTGGCTCAGTGGCTTAAGCGCCTGTCTGGCAGGCGTGAGGCTGTGAGTTCGATCCCTGGTGCCACAAAAACAAAACAAAACTAGACCAGTATCTTTCACCATGCACTAAACTAAAATTGAAATGGATCAAAGATCTAAATATTAAAGTAGACTAAGGGCTGGGGATTTAGTTCAGTGGCCTAAGTGTCTGCCTGGTTGGTGCGACATTGTGAGTTTGATCCCTGTTACCAAGAAATTAATTAATTAATTAAATAAAGTAGAAACTAAATCTTCTGGAAGAGAGAATAGATAAACTCTTGAAGTATTGATGTAATGAGACACTTTATGAACAAAATCCCAGTTGCACAGGAACTACCTCAAAGAACCAACAACTGGAATCTCATCTTAATCCAAAGCTTTTTCACAGCAAAATAAACCAACAGAGTAAAGAGACAACCCACAGTGTGGGAAAAAAAACTTTTACCAGGTGTTCCTCAGACAAAGGACTACTATCTAGAATATATAAAGAACTCAAAAAATCAAACCCCCCCAAATTTAAAGACTCGGTCCAAAAATGGACATCTGAAATGGATAGACACTTCTCAGATGAAAAGGTAGAAATGGCAAATAAATATATGAAAAATGTTCACTGTCACTGGCCATTTGAGAGATGCAATTTTTTTTTTTTTTAATTTTTGTGGCACTGGGGATTGAACTCACAACCTCACGCCTGCCAGACAAGCACTTAAGCCACTGTGCCAAACTCCTAGCCCTAGCTTTTTGAGGCAGGGTCGCACTATGTAGTTCAGGCCGGGCTTGTGTTCACATTGTAGCCCAAACCGGCCTTGAACACACAACAGTCCTCCTACCTCAGCCTCCCGAATGCTGGGATTAAAGGCGTGCACCACCACGCCTGACTTAGAGATGCAAATTTTAAAAAGAGCTGAGAGTCCATCTCCAGAAAGAATGTCTGTTATCAAGAAAGCAACCAATAACAAATCCTAGCAGTGTTGTTGGGTAAAACAAACCCTTCTCCACTCTTGGTGGGAGTGTAGACTGGTACACCCACTGTAGAAATCAATGTAAGACTCCTCACAAAACTAAAACTAGAGGTTCCATTCGACCCAGCTGTTTTCCTTCTTGGTATCTTCCAAAGGCATTCAAAGCATCATACCAAGCCCAATATATGTACACTCATGTTTATAACAGCACAGATTATATTAACCAAATCTTGGAATCAACCCAAGTACCCATCAACTGGTGAACAGATAAAGAAGATGTAGATTTTTTAATACAGTGGAGTGCTACTCAAGCTATAAAGAAGGATAAGCTTGACACATTTCTAGGTAAACAGATGTATCTTCAGATCATACTGTTTATAAGTGAAATAAATCAGACCCACCTGTTTAAATACCTCATTGTTTCTCTGATGTGAGAAACCGAAAGTATAAATAAGGACCAAAATGTATAGTAGATATGGGGAAATGGGAAGGAAATGTTCAAATGAAAAGGGAAATGAGAGAGGGGAGGGGGAAAGGAAGAAAGGGACTAGAAAAAGAATAGAAGGGAAAACAGTGGAAATAAAATTTTTGTAAATAAGAAGAGGAAGAAGGGTTGAAGGAAAGAGAGGGGAATGGTAAAAAAAAGAAGCAAGGTATATCATGTACAGGTACAAATTGCCTATGATGAATGTTATCATTACGTATATCTAAAATGTACCAATAAAAAAAAGAAAGCCATATTTTACTTTCTTCCAGATTGTACTATATCGGGTTGGTGAGGTTAATTTTAATGGAGCTATTTGTTATAATCAGAAGATTGATGTCTTCTGAAGAAGACTGTTGACATGCCATGTTACTTTGCTTATTAAACCAAAAAGTGATTTTAATCTGATCTTACCACTTCTTTTCTCATACATGATATCATAGCTATTTAGCTAGTTACTCTAATGCCTAGAATATTCTTGGGCTGTAATAATAATATAAAACAGCAGTTTCCACTTAATTCTTTTTTGCTATTTTATTTCTAGTTAATTATTTTCTTCCTAAGTGATACTTCATCATGCATTAGGTTTTAGGTTTCTGGTTCTTTTTTAAATGAAATTTGTAGATTTTTCTAATTGGAAGTGTAATGCATATTCATGCCTAAATAATTTGGGGAATGTAGAAAAGTAATGAAGAAATTTAAAATCATTTATAATCACATTTTACTTATTTAAATAAAGTGGCATAAATGATTTCAGTGAGAAAGTGGAGAAACTAAGTTTCTCCATACTAGAAACAATAAATTTTTCTGAAATGAAAAAATCTAACAATCTAATGTCAAATTGAATAGAGACAATCAAGTACATTTTCTCTCACATCCTTATGGTTGTTTCTCTTAACAATTTTCTTGGCCTGGTTACAATACTAATTAATATATACTCTCTGTGACTCTTCTCATTTTTTTTCCACTTTAATTAGGAATTTGCATTTAACCACCTTTTGGGGTAGATATCATCTTAGTGTTACTCAGCTACTTTTAATCTATAAAGTGTATTTAATTCATAATTCATTTTCTCTCCTTTAAGTATTAAGAGGTTTCTGGTCCTTCTGTTTTAACTTGCCTTGTATAATAATAATTATTTTATTGTCCCAAACACTCAGCGTTTGTCCTGTCAGCTTTCCAATGTAAGTAATGACTATAATAATTTTAGTAAGTGAAAGATTTTTCCTCCTTTGTAGCCACCCCTGAATGCTCAGATGTTGGCTCAGCGTCAACGCGAGTTGTACAGTCAGCAGCACCGACAGCGGCAGCTAATACAGCAGCAACGAGCCATGCTTATGAGGCAGCAAAGCTTTGGGAACAACCTCCCTCCCTCCTCTGGACTGCCAGTTCAAATGGGGAACCCCCGTCTTCCTCAGGGTGCTCCACAGCAATTCCCCTACCCACCAAATTATGGTACAAATCCAGGAACTCCACCTGCTTCTACCAGCCCATTTTCACAACTGGCAGCAAATCCTGAAGCATCCTTGGCCACCCGCAACAGTATGGTGAGCAGAGGCATGGCAGGAAACATGGGAGGACAACTATGCACTGGAATCAATCCTCAGATGCAGCAGAATGTCTTCCAGTATCCAGGATCAGGTAGGAGGGGCACAGCTGTGTGTTGCTTTTCTAAGTAATGCAACCATAGTAATACACAAAAAGGCCTGTGCAGGGCTTGCTTCATGCAGATTTCCACTGAGGCAGTATGCAGCAGAGGACAGACTTCAACAGTGGAGCCAAGAGGTCCAGGCTCCAGATTCAACTCTTGCCACTGAATGGTTGAATGGTTCGAGGCTTCTTTCTCTTCAGAAGTTAAGTTAGAAGATTTATAAAGACTTGTCTGACATGAAAATGTTTAACATTTTATATGCAGAATACATTCTCTTTTTTTTTTAACTTTCCCTCACAGAGCCCAATGAGACCTAATTAAAGTCATTCCCAGACAATGATTTTTAGAACATTAATCCAAATTTGCATATAGTTTTTCTCCTTGTGTGATTTTTTTTGGTAGTTTACATAAGGATTATTAAGTATAAGTCTTACTAAGTATTTCAGACTTTTCATTGGTGTCACAACTTTCAACTGCTTAGGTGACAGCTTCTGCAGTGAACATTCTGGTTTCCAAAGGTTTGTTTTTTAATTTTTTGTTCTTGTCTTGGCCCTAGGTTTTTAAATTTCTTTTCTGTCGTGTTGAGATTCCAGTAAATAATGACAATTATAAACATTTGTTTAATCACGCTTTTACACAAAATTAATGACAAGTTGCTGAAAAAGAATGAAAATAAGCCCCTTGATTATAGAAATAAAAGAAAAAGAAGTAAACTTTAAGACTGCTTAAAAATGAATTTCAATGAGAAGTGTTGCTGCTTGACTTGCCCATACAGGATACCCATCTGTCATGAGTATTCTATCTGGTACCTAAATTGTTCTCCCAGTCCAACTTTTTTGATTGACAAAAAGTATTTTTCACAAAATAATTTTTTTTTTGGAGAAAGTCAGCATTCAAACTACAGACAAAATCCAGAAAGCATGTACAATGAAAAATAGTTTTATCAATTTCCAAACTGAAATGAAATAGCAGGGCTATTACATTCTTCCATACATTGTTTCAAAGTAATACTGGAAAAAATTTTATTAGGTTTTTAGGAGAAAATAACATTTAAAAATACAATGTTTTTAACTTTTACTCTAAATTATAAATTTGCTTTAACATGACCAGGATTCTGGTTAGAGAGCTTCAAAATCAGGTTTTGAGTTGGTACCAACTCAAATTCAGAAAAGTTGCGACCTTTTCAAATCACTCCTTCCAAAACACACACACACACACACACACACACACACACACAAGTTTATTATAGTTTAAGGAAATTCAGATATATGATTTCTTTGGTATTTGTTAGTTTGATGCTTCTATTGCCAGTAAATTTGCCATACAAAAGTTCTAAAACATGTATCCTAACATGTTTCAGGGCTTGATAAATTTAAGTCTATAAGTGTAATTCAGCTCCTCTGTTTCTGTAAATAAAGTTTTATTGGAACACAGTGATGCTCACTGGTTTATAATGTTCACATACTTACTAGGTTGTCTGTCCAGCTTCACACAACTGAGTGGTTGTTACAGAAACCTTATGACCTGCAAAACCAAAACTATTTACTGTCAGGTCCTGAGTAGAAACATTTGTTGATTCCTGTGTTAATACCAGTAAACCAAAGATGGCTACATTAGCTTTGCTTTGCATTTCTCAGCTTATTATAGGCCCAGATTAAATGAAGGGACACGTAGGTATTAGGAATGGCAGAGTATGTGTTCTTATATTTTTTAAAAAAAAAACCCTTTCAAGACAAATGCCATGATGAATGCATAAGAACAAAATTAAACATCAAAACTGATTTATATGAAGACAATATTCAAAATAAACATGAGGGAATTTCTTTTTTTTAATATTACACTCACTTCATGAGTTCCTTGAAGCCAATCTAGTGATCCTGCTCATGTGAACTGAACTGAAAAAACGCTACTCCACGTGTGCTGAGTCATCTACTTCTGGGGCTCCAGAGACCTCTGCATGCTGATGGCTCCATTCCCTACCGCTGAACGGGATTTTGGCTCGTGCACTGCTATACTGAGGAGACATGCTCGCATTTTCCACCTGTACTCCAACCTTGTCACACATCTGTATTTCCCCTTCCCTCCATAGTTCAGTGTTCCAGCTGCTGTAGACTTCCTGAGTTCTAAGAAAGAACATGAACCTTGTTCTCTTTTACTTCCAGGCCTTTAGACTCCCGTACTCACATTGTAAAATATCTTTCCTTTCTCATTCCTATTCCTTCCTCCTCTCAGATACATTTCCTCTGGAAATCCTACCCTGATAAACCAACCATAAATACTTGCTACCTTCTATTACCACTTCCAAACCTACCTATCTTCCTTTTAAAATAGCTTGAATAGAGTGATCATTTCAATCTTTGTATTTTGTTTCTCCAGTGCTTAACACAGTTCTGTCAGTGAGTAGATGTTCGGTGTGTCTTTGAAGAAGTAAATAGATGGAAGTATGAATTCTAATTCTATTTGCTGCTGTCAGATGGCTCTGATGCTCATTATGGTACAGCAGAGAGAGTTAACGTAGTCTAGACAAAGAATTGTACTAGAAGGAGCTAGATTTCAATTTGTAATAAAAAATAGTTACTGTTTGAATTTTTTAACATATTACAGTAAAAAAGACAAGATCTCACTCAAACTACCACCCCCAGCTTCTGACATCCTTACCACTTTCTGAAGGAAAGATGTTTTACAAAGTGAATACAGAAAGTTGATTGAAAACTTAGCCTGGCCAAGGATTTAGCTCAGCGACATAAGCACCTGCCTGGCAAATGTGAGGTAGTGAGTTCAATCCCTGGTACTCAAAAAAAAAAAAAAAAAAAAAAAAAAAAAAAAAAAAAAAAAAAAAAAAAAAAAAAAAAAAAAAAAAAAAAAAAAAAAAAAAAAAAAAAAAAAAAAAAAAAAAAAAAAAAAAAAAAACCCTGAACTACATAGTGAGACCATGTCTCAAAACCAAAAAATTAAAAATAAAAGAATAAACTATCCATAAAATCAAAATCACTCTTTTAAGAAAGTCATGTCTAAGGTAGAAAAACATACTAGATGAAAAATAGAATAAAGTTTACAGAGAAAAAATTAATGAATTTGAAGGAACATAACAAAACCATCCAGAGATAGAAAACTATTCAAAGAGAAATAAAACTGAAAAGCAGGTACTTCACTCCAAATTGATTCTATAATTCAGTATAATCCCCATCAAAATTTCAGCGTACTTTTTGAAGAGAGTGATAAGCTTATGCTAAAATGGAGCCAGGCATGGTGGCACATGTCTGTAATCCCAGCCCTCAGGAAGGCTGAGGCAGGAGGATTGCCATGGGTTCAAGGCCAGCCTACAATACATAGTAAGACCCTGTCTCAAAAAAACTAAATTAAAAGCCAGGCATGGTGGCACACACCTGTAATCCCAGCACTCAGGAGGCTGAGGCAGGAGGATCATTGTGAGTTCGAGACCAGCCTGGGCTACAAAGTAAGTTCAAGACCAGCCTGAACAACATAGTGAGACCCTGTCTTAAAAAATAGGGCCGGGGATTTAGCTCAGTGGCCTAAGCGTCTGCCTGGCAGATGCAAGGTTGTGAGTTCCATCCCTGGTACCAAAAACAAAAAAATTAAGTAATTAATTAAATGTATTGGAAGTGCAAAGGACGTTGAATAGTCAAAACAATTTTTCAAAAGAAAAATTGGATAGCTACCTGATTTTAAAAATTACTCTTATTACTCAGGAGACTGAAACAGGAGGATTGACAAAAGTTTGAGGCCAAATTGGCCACATTGTGAGTTCAAGGCCAGCCTGGACTATACAGTGTCTCAAATAAATAAACATTTTTTAAAATTTTAAATTAAAAAAATTTTAATCATTCTGCATTTACAATGGATGAGTTTTATGTTATGTAGATAATGTTTCAATAAAACTTTTTAAAAAAGGAAAGAGGAAGGAAGAACACAGAAAAGATTGAGGAAGTGTGAATAGCAAAGCTTCCTATTTTTCATTCTCAAATATGGGTTTTACTCACCTAGTTGTTTCCCTTTTTAGGTTACCTTTATTACCTAAATAACATGTATGTTCATATGTTTTACACTTAAAAATTCATGTTAACAAAGTGACAGCTCAACAACCTCTAACTTCATCATAAACCCATCTGCCTACTAAATGACACACATGCCAGCGCCTTGACAGTTGACTATTGTGTTGAAACCGAAAGAACCACAGAAGGATTGAAAAAAGTGACACCCAGATTCCCAGAAAATCTGTCCATTCCCAGAAAAGACTTGAATATTTTTCCCCTTTATTACCTACCTCTTCCCCTCATTTCTTTTATCCTGTACACACATAATCTGCAGACCTCAAACAAGTCAAGAAGTTGGTTTGTGGGCTGGGATTTTGGCTCAGTGGCTTAAGCGCCTGTCTGGCAGGCATGAGGCTGTGAGTTCAATCCCTGGTGCCACAAAAAGAAAAAAAAAAAAAAAGAAGTTGGTTTGTGAGTTTAGCTCTCACTTTCACCTGTTGGCCTTTGCTGCTCCAAAAAAGAAAAGAAAAGAAAAGAAAAAAATCATGCATAGTCCTTCTAAGCAAGTCAATATCTCAATAAATGGAAAGCATTCTTCCAAACTTGTATGTTTATCTATCTGTTTATAGAAGATATCCTGGCTTATTTTAAGAGACATTTTTTCCCTACTTTGTTGAAGGAGGTATTTCTGAATATATTGTGATAGATCCTTGAGTTTATTCTTATACAGGGGTTAATAAATATACAGTATATTCACATAAATTAATTTGTGTCAATTTTCAGGAATGGTTGCCCAAAGCGAGGCCAACTTTGCACCGTCTCTAAGCCCGGGAAGCTCCATGGTGCCAATGCCAATCCCTCCTCCTCAGAGCTCTCTGCTTCAGCAAACTCCACCCACATCTGGGTACCAGTCACCAGACATGAAGGCCTGGCAGCAAGGAGCAATGGGAAGCAACAAGTAAGGGGCGATTTTTATGTGTGTCCATTCCTAACATTCTGCAGCATGTAAATCTGAATTGATGATTATTAACTACTTCCATTTGCATAATGGGAAGACCTGAGCTTTATGTTATCAACAAAGAAAAATAATAATTTTTAAATGTTTGAACTATTAAGTAATTCAAGCAAATTTATGTGTTTATAGTACAGAAAAGTGGTTGAGTGGCCTACAGTCTTTTCATCCTATTTCCCAGTGCACCTCAAGAATATAATTGACTCCCATCAGTAGCAGAGCTTTCCTGGGACACATGTAGAAAGAGATTAAAGGTCTCTCTTTATGAGCTGGGCACTCTAAATTACAATCCTCCTGCCTCAGCAGGAGGGCAACTTAGTGAGACCCTATCTCAAAATAAAAAGTGGCGTGAATGTTGCTCTGTGGTAGAACATTTGCCCAGCAGCAAGTGCAAGGCCCTGGGTTCAATCCCCAGTACCACCGAAACAAAAAAGGCTTTATAAGAACATTTTTAAATCTTACAAATGTAACCCAAGACTATTAAAATGTTAGAATTCAGTAGAGCCTGAGTAGTGGGCCCATAGTGTGTTCGAAAGATTTTAAAGTAACAACAAAGATATTAAAGCTTTTGGGTCATTGTGCCCCATGTTGAAAATTTAGATTTTCATGTGACCTCATCTTACCCATTTTGCTTAGAATTATCACACTGAAGTCTTTTTCTCCCAGATCCTGGCTGCTGAACTTTTCACATATTGCTCAAGTTTTATAAGGATTTTAATTTGGGTGTGTCTTGGTTCTAATGACAGGGAAACCATTTAATCTGACAACATAATAAGTGAGGCAGCTAAAATTGAAAACATAAAGCCATATTCTCTTAAAGTTCATTGAAAGGTGAGTGAGGAAGTCTTTTTGTTAGAGAACTATGTGGCACTTAGTGAAGATGGTATATAAATTAGGCAGGAACAGAGTAGTCTATGTAACATACAAGAGGAATTCAGACTCTAGTGTGTTCTTTTTGCACCAGGGATCGAACTCACAGTCTCATGCCTGCCAGGCAGGCACTTAAGCCACTGAGCCAAACACCTGGCCCTAGTTTTTTGGAATAGGGTCGTACTCTGTAGCTCAGGCTGGCCTTGTGCTCACGTTGTGGCCCAAGCCGGCCTCAAACTCACAACGCTCTACCTATCTCGCTGTCCCGAGTGCTGGGTCCAGTATGTTCTTATCCCCACCTCCTAAACTCACTTTTGATGTCCATAATTCTAATTTCTCCCTTACAGCAACTCTCAACTCCCTGTCAGCTTTCCCTCTGCTGCTCTTGTATCTGGCAAAAACTCCCCAATGAAATCCGACTAAACCTTTGCTCTCTATCTCCACCTAAGTACTTCGCGCAGCTCAGGTGTAGACTGTTTGATTCCTCAGCGCCATAAAAAAAGACCAGACTGAAAAAACACAGTCTTGCCTCCAGCTCTCACTAACATGTTTCTCTGCTCCCCTCTAGAGTTCAGTTCCTTGAAAGACTATACTGTATTTCCCTCCACTCCTCCCACTCCTTGTTGAACCAGTCAAGTGTTCATCCTTACCATTGTACCAAGAGTGTTCTTGTCAAGGTGGTTAATGTCCTCTACAATGTCAAGGCAGCATTTGTCAATAGCATCTACTATATTTGAGCATTTATCATTCCTTTTTTATTTCTTAATTTTTTGTGGTGTTAGGAATCAAATCAGGACCTCGTGCATACTATGCAGGTGTACTGCTGCTGAGTTATATCCCCTCCCCCACTTATCTTTGTGGGGACTGGGATATTAAACCCAAGGCCTGCACATTGAGTTACAAACCTTTGTTACTTTTTATTTCGAGACAGTCTCACTAAATTACTAAGTTGCCCAGGGTGGGCTGGAACTTAGAGTCCTCCTACCTCAGCCTCCCAGAGTAGGATTATAGGCACAAAGTATTTTATCTGGCTTCATTTATCATTTCTTGAAGCTCTTCATCTGGTTTCTGGGACAACTTTCTTGCTTGAAAGTTTACCCTACCTCTGAGTCATTTTTGCTGGAGACTACCATTTGCTGGAGACGTTTCCTTGACCTGCAGAGTTCATTCTAGGACCTCTTTGCCATATCAACTCATTCTAATGGTCATGGCATCCAGTCTTAACGATGGTAAATGTCAGCCTCTATGCTTATTAACCCCAAAATTAAATCTGCAGCCCCGCCAAATCCCCAAACACCATCCTGTACCAGCTACCTAATTGACATCTCCACTTAGAAGTTTAAAGACCTCTCAAATCTAGCACAAACACTTGTCCTAAAACCTGCTCCTCTCTTGCTTTTCCCTGTATCCATAACAACTTCATTCTTCTAATTGCTCGAAAGAAAAACATTTTGTCTTTCTCTCACATCTCCCATCAAATACGTTACCAAATCACATCATCTTAGCATTGCTCTCTTCTTACCCATTCTGCTGAACACATTGTAATGCAAGCTGCTGTTGCTTTTTTCCTGTCTCCCTGCTTTCCCCTTCCTCCACCATGGTTTAGTCTCTGCGTGCAGCCAGCAGTGCCCCGAAAACGAGGCAGTATGCCAGCTCTACACTCACAACTCTCCAGTGCCCCCCCAACTCACTCAAAATACAAAATCGGTCCTCTAAAGCCCTGTGCCACCTTGCTCCTGGATACATGTCTGACCTCACACATGTTCCTACCACTCATTCAGCCACATCAGCTTCTGTTTATTCTTCTGTTCCTCAGATGTTTTAAGTCCATTGCAGACTCAATACCTTTGCATTCTTCAGTCCCTCCACTGGAATGTTCTTCCCTTAGTGACTGCATAGTTTGTTGTCTCACACTTCAAGTCTCTCCTTGAATTTCACCTTGTTTGAAATAGACATTAAATGTTACCTTAATCAAGCTGGGCATGGTGGCACACACGTGTAACCCCAGCACTTGGAAGCCTGAGGCAGGAGGATCACCATGAATTCAAGACAACCCTGGGCTACATAGCAAGTTCAGGGATAGCCTAAACTCTACATAGCAAGACCCTGTCTCAACAAAAGACAAAACGAAACAAAAATGTTACTTAATCACGCTTCATGGACCATCATTTCTCCACCCTTGATGCTTCCTTCACGTTCTTTATTTTGCCCTAGTCCCAAGTCACTTCTTGGTTTCAGATTCAAATGTGGACAAGACTTTTTGTTATATTTCAGTAGTTTGACTTTCACAAATAATTTAGGGAAAAAATAATTGCCACCAACTCTTCAAAATTCACACTTTCATATTTGGTTCATGTGTAAATTAGTCAACATAGACATGTATACTACTACAGACAGTGACCACTCATTATTAAACTGTGTAAAATGACTCAAGAAACATGAGAAAACGGCTCCTCCTGCAAATACCCAAGAGTGTAGTTGGCGACAGGGAAGGTTAGAGAAGTAAAACATGAACCAGTCAGCAGCACTAACTGGACTGATGTGAGATTCCAAGATCATGTAATATGGTTCTTTTCCAGTAACTGGTAGCAAGAGAAATCCTGGAACTGGGCCGGGTTCCTATGTAACACTCATCTAAAGGGAGAGGCCGGACACTTACTAGCATTTTAAAAGGTCAAGATGGCCTGTTGTTTACCCTTCTGTTTCTCAGACTTATTCAGCAGAGACTCTTCCCTGCTTGTTAATACCTGCACTAGCAGTGGAACCTGCTGTAGGCCAGAATCTTCATCATTCTCTCTCCTCCTCATGTTTAGAGATTGCCTCTTGACCCGGTAGCCTGAGAAAACTGGTCACTTCCACAAGGCAGACCGGAGCACAGAGTGAGGGAGAGTCCCTGTGAACACTGAGCTCAGGGGTCCACTGAACCCAGTGTCCTTCCCAGTGAGCAGCTGAGGCTGCAGAGGGCCTTGGCCTCCTCCCCTGATAGAAGAAATGAAAATGGAACTAGCGACAGTTTTGAAAGAACTTTAGCTAATGTATGGTTCCAGATACAAACTGAAAGGGAAATGAAGCCCTAAACCTTTTATCAACAACTCTGACGTCACTCCAGTCCATGCATTAACTTACACAGCCTTTCTCTTCATGGCGTTCACTTATGTATCAGTTGACAAATGAGCATTATCTAAGGCACAAGTGTTCTCATTGGAAAATGAGTGCATTACTAGGGTTTTTCTTACCATTGGCGGTGTGATCACTGTCCTATGAGCATACATACTGTGTAGACGTGCAGGGTCCGCTAATAAGTTCTTGAGCATTCCTGGGCATATGATTTTCTGTGAGCATGTGTGTTATAATTACTTAAGAAAAAATTTGCTGACTGTTTCTTGGCCTGTTAATTTCAGTCTGATTACCTTAATGGACAGGCAGCTGTAAATGTCAGTACATCCTGTTTACCATTTGAGAGCTAACAAGGAATAAACAAGTCATGATGAGGAAAATCATTTTTGGAATCAAAATCTCCAGAATTAACAATTGATAGTGTTTCGTGTATCTTATGAAGGATCAAATTCCTATGATTTTCCTTTAGATATATGTATTTGTATCCTGAGAATTTTCAGGATTCAGATACACAGTTGCAAGTTGAACTAGTTTAAATATGTTCTATACTATTCTACCTACTAATACACATTGATTTAAAATTTAAGGCCAGGCATGATGGCGCATGTCTGTAGTCCCAGCACTTGGGAGGCTGAAGCAGAATTGTCATGCATTCAAGGCCAGCCTAGGGCTACATAGTGAGTTCAAGACCAGTCTGAACTAAATAGCAAGACCATCTAAAACAAGGCAATATTGACAACTTTGTTATAACAACAGTTGACAACTTGGCTATGAAAAAGGAAATCAGTGAAAGACACCCTCTGAAAAACATAATTGCCAGCCAGGTGTGGTCACACACACCTGTAATCCCAGCACTCAGGAGGTTGAAGCAGAAGGATTGCTATGAGTTTGAGGCCAGCCTGGACTACATAGTGAACTCAAAGTTAGCCTGAACTACATAGTGAGACTATCTCTCAGTACACCAAAAAAAACCAAAAAACAAACAACCCCCCCATACTTGCACTTTTATTTTGCTTCCTAGAAAAGACATGAGGCTACCTGTGTTCAGGCCTAAGGAGATAACTGTAGTTTAAAATTAGCTCTTTGCAGATTTAAACGCACTGGGCAGAGTTCAAATGTATCTGTTTTTTAGTTTTTAGTTTTTGTTTTGTTTTGGTTTTGTCTTTTTGAAACAGGGTCTTACTGTGTAGTTCAGACAGACCTTGAACTCACTACGGAGCCCAGGCTGGCCTCAAATTCGAGGTGATCCTCCTGCCTCAGCCTTCTGAGTGCTGAGATTACAGATGTGCACCACCACACCCAGCTCAGAATGTATCTGAATTACATTCAGTCCTGATACATTGTAATGAGATAGCTTTACATGTAATTTAAGGGTGTAAAATATTTTATTTGGAGCTCTATTAATGTAAAACAGAATCCAGTCACATTATTTATGACCAGCGAATGTAATCGGCATTGTTTTTGAGTTAACAGTGTGTTTAGTCAAGCTGTCCAGAACCAGCCCACACCGGCACCACCAGGAGTGTACAACAATATGAGTATCACCGTGTCAATGGCAAGTGGAAACACAAACGTTCAGAACATGAACCCGATGATGGGCCAGATGCAGATGAGCTCTTTGCAGATGCCGGGAATGAGCACTGTGTGCCCTGAGCAGGTGAGTGCAGCCGCACACTTGCACCCAGCACACCACTACCACTGCCCCTACCCACCGCCCACCTCGCTGCTCACGGCCCCGAGCAACGTCACATCTGTTGTTAATTGCTCACCAGAAGTAACCGTGCTTTTATGTTCTTTCCCAGTATTTTTCGCTAATTGATGGTCCTAAATATATACAGTGGAAATTTTGGCAGACTTTATAAATGAGATTTTTTTTTTTTTTTTTTTTTTTTTTTTTCCAGGAATCAAGCTCAGGACCTCAAGCTTGTCAGGCAGGCACTGTACCACTGAGCTATCATACCCAGCTGAATAAAATTTTAGTCTCATGAAATTGTAGTGTTTTTGATCTATTATAAAATGTTACAGTAACTTGAATATTAGCACATTTTCTTCATTTCTCTTTTAGTTTAATAAGTGTTCATTATTTGCTGTCTATAAAGATACTCTGTGGAACATTCATAGTAACATGTTGAGGAGACACAACATGAACAATGGACTGAATTATAGAACAAAATAATTATGTAAGAGGTAAACTCCCATTACATCTTTATGTCAAAGGAAAAGTATATACAGTGGACTACTGAGTAATTAAAAGGAAAGGGCCCGGTCAGGAAAAGTGTCATGGAAAATTTGCCTTCAAAGGAGAACCAAGCTGAGCGTGGTGGTAGGGGACTGAGGCAGGAGGATCATTGCAAGTTCGAGACCATCCTGGGCTACAAAGTGAGCTCAAGGTCAACCTGAACTGCATAGCAAGATCCTGTCTCAAAAAGACCAAAAAAAAAAAAAAAAAAAAAGAGAGACCCAAAGGCCAGGTATGGTAGAATACTCCTGTTATCCAAGCTGTTTAAGAAGCTGAGGCGGAAAGATCGTAAGTTTGAAGCCAACCTGGGCAACTTAGTGAGACACTATATATGCATAGGCAGAAATACAGGTCGAAAAGCCTAAAGAATGTTAAAGGGTAATTTATATCATGTTTGGAGTAGAATTTATGTGACAAGCTATTAGAGGATGTTCCATGCCACCTAAGTATTTAGAGTTATGTTGGAGCCTCCCGCACTTTTAGGAATGATGAAATTCAAAGTAATGTTTAAGAAGATTATTGGAGTAACTCCCTATAGTTACTGTTGTTATACCAGTCAGCAACCATAAAACAGATGACGGTGACCAGGCTGTTGCTATACAACCATAATTTATAGCAAGTCTTTAAAATATATAAATACTGATTACTGTTTTGTGTACAAATCCTTTTTTTTGTTGTTTTGTTTTTGGCACAAGGGATTGAACCCAGTGTCTTCACACTGAGTGATCCCCACATCTTCTATATTTATTTTGAGGCAAGGTCTTGCTGCATTACCCAGGCTGGGCTTGAACTTGTGATACTCCTGCCTCAGCCTCCTAGAGTTGTGGGATTGAAAGCATGCCTGGCAGTTTGTTTTTTGTTTGTTGATTGGTTGGTTTGGGTTTGGAGGTGGTTTGCAGTCCCCCATGTAGTTATTACTTTTGTTCATTTCTTTGCATAGTTTCAGATTTTTATCTGCTATCATTTTCCTTCTGTGTGAAGGCTTTCCTTTTCCCTTCTCACTGAGCTGCATCCCCTTTTGTGTGTGTGTGTGTGTGTGTGTGTGTGTGTGTTTTGAGACAGAGTCTCACTAAGTCACTAAGTTGCCAAGGCTGGACCTGAGCTAGCCATCCTCTTTCCTGAAGCTCCCAGACTGCTGGGCTTCCAGGTGTGCGTCACTGCACTTGACTCTTTTAATGTTTTTATAGTGTCAGTCTGCTGATGATGACTCTTAGTTTTTGTGTATTCTTTCCCCTGCATTCTAGATTGACAACTTCAGCTTTCAGTGTCTTTATTTATTTATTTATTTATTTATTTTGCAGCACTGGAGATCAAACTCACAACCTCATGTCAGTCAGGCAGGCGCATAATCCTGCTGAGCCAAACTCCCGGCCCTAGTTTTTTGAGACAGGGTCGCACTCTGTAGTTCAGGCCAACCTTGTGCTCACATTGTAGCCCAAGCAGGCCTCGAACTCACAACGCTCCTCCTACCTCAGCCTCCCGAGTGCTGGGATTAAAGGCATGTGCCACCACGCCCGGCTTAGCTTTCAGTGTCTTAAGGATCTTCTATTGTAGCATTCCAAGGAGATGCCTGCCGGCATTTTTTCCTTGTTCCTCTGCGTGGTTGATTTTTTTTTCTCCTCTCTGGCTGATTTTAAATTTTTTTCTTTACAATTTTTTTAAGCAGTTTGATAATAATACACTCTGGTGTGATTCTCTTTGTTCTTGGAGTTCACTAAGCTCCTTGGTTCATGGGTATATAATTTTCGTCCAGTTTGGAACTGTGTTGGCCATTCCTCCTTCAGACACTGTGTTCCACCTCCTGCAGAGACTCGAGTGACTGACACAGTAGACCCCTGGCAGTTGTTCCGCTGATTGTTTGGTGTGTGGGGTTTGGGCTGTTGTTATTGTAACAGTCTTGATATCCTTACTTATCACTTGTACCATTTGAATCATTTTGGCATTGAATTTAATTGATTTTCTTTTACATTAC
>RJWM01016548.1:0-45174 GCA_004363535.1 Dasyprocta punctata
TAATTCTGACTCCACCATCTGATGTTGGCGAAGTCACTGAATTTCTCTGGGCTTCTGCTTTCTGGTAATGAAAAGGAAGGCGGAGCTTTCTATGCACAGTCGTCACAAGTATGGATGTGGGTTACCTGGTGGGATGACGCTGTAGAGAAGGGAGGCAAATGGTCCTGACTCAGGCAGCCCAGGCTGTACTTTAACAGTTAAAGTTCCCATTTATCACCTCGTTTCTCCAGTGAACTCGTCCATTTGAGAAACAGGGATTAACTGGGCAGTGTGGTGGTACACACCTGTCACCCCAGCACTTCCCCAGTTCCAGCCCAACGTGGGTAAATTAGGGAGACCCTGCCTCAAAAGCAAATAAGAAAGAGGGGACTGGGGGTGTAGCTCAATGCACAGGCCCCCGGTTCAATCACCAGACCTGGGATTAAAAAGAGCTCTTTTTAAACCAAAGCACTAGAGAAAAAGAGCCCCACTGACATTACATGTAAAATGTATGCTTTTCACCATCTATATCCGTAAAAGAGGGTCTTCCTCAGGTGCACTGAGGGCAGGAGAGGGTGACAGGCCCCTTTGGCTGTATGGTCATCATGTCTGCTGCTTGCTGGCATGGTGGGGGGCACATGCCATGTCAACTCTGAAGTATCCCTCCTTCTCCTTTTTTTTTTTTCCTGATGGTACTGGGGATTGAATTCAGGGAGCGCTGAGCTATATCCACATTCTTTTTTATTTTGAGACAGGTTCTGGCTAAGTTGCCCAGACCGGCCTTGAATGTGCGACCCTCCTGCCTCAGCCTCTTGAGTAGCTGGGGTTACATCTGTGCATTGCCACACCAACCCTTCCTCCTGTCCCCTCCCCATCTCTGGCCTCTATTTCCTTGACACGAAGTAGAGCAGCAGATACATGGACTCATCTTCTTACCCACTATCTCGCAAAGACACAAAGGGACACAGAGGTCTCACAGGGGCAGAGCAGAGGGGCAGCAGGGAACTCCACTTACCCACTCCTCGCTCGCCCTTGGCGTTCTGCCCCCCAGAGCTGGTAGAAAGGTCCTCAGGGACAGGCATGGGTTCATCACCGTCATCCGGAGTGTCGCTGACCGGAGGGCTGTCCTTCCCTGAGGAGAGAAGCGGGACTTGAGGGTTGGCTGTCACCGCTTGCCATGCAGAAGCCCAGGTCCGTGCCCCGTGGTGCTGGCTGGGGAGACTGCATGGGGAAGTGGTAACTGGCCTGAGGTGAAGCTTCTCAGTGGAAAGAACACTTGTTTTAACTCCTGTGGTAGATTATCAGTGTCCCCTTCCAAACACCAAACGTGGGAGAACACTGATATGCAAAAGGAGGAAAGGAGAAAATCACCTGCAACTCAAGAGCTGAGATGCTAAACTCACAGGGTGCGTGCGCACACATGCACACACACACACATTTCCATGTTGTGGGTAACGCATAGGGGTATCCTTTGGTTTTCATATTAGTTTTCAGACATTTCCACACATATATTTCCGTGCCAGGGACCATATCCCCACAATTCTGTTTACTAGGGGTAAATACAGGTTTATTTAAATCCTCCTTACACTTGTGAGTCGGCACTGTTTCTGCCTTTTGTTGATTAAAAAACAGAGAGGCACACCCTACTAGCTAATCTTCTCACACATTCTCAGGGATTACTGCTGCCCAACCCCCCCAAGATGTCCAAAGGTGTCTGCACATTTATGGCTCCCCACGTTTTAATAAACGTTTCCCCTGAAAGTGGGTTCCTACTTACTCCCCGCAGGTCTTCCTCAGCCACCCTCATGTTGATTTGTTTTTAGGATGCCGTACTGATCTGCCTGCTTTCATTTCAAGAGACAGGGACTCCTTTGCCGGCTGCCCAATTTGATTTATTTTGAAAGGAAGAAGGGTTCCCTACTGGGGGAAGGTATTCCCTTCCTACATGCAAAGAAAGTCCATCAATGTGACTTTTCCCTGAAACAAGAATAAAACACAATCTGCAAGATAGTTGCTTATCCTTCAAAAAGTGAGATTTGCTGAAGAAAATTGAGTTTTCCCAGATGCCATCTTTACTATGACTGGAGTAGAATGAAGTCTGGTTGGAGTCTTTGGGAATGGGGACCCCTTGCCCATACCCCGGAATCCAGTGTTGGGAAGATGCACTGCTAGAAAATGCCCCCTTCTGCAGAAGTCGGAACTTTCATAGCTTCTGTCCTTCTGGAGCTAACTTATGCTATGGGACACAAACCACACGCAAGACAGGGATGGTGAGAACCACGGCTGATGCAAACCAGCTCATTACAGCTGTTCGTGGAAGATCAGCTTGGACCGAGACCCTAACAGAAACTGAAGAGCGGTGCAGACAGGGATAGGAACCTGCCGAGCTGCCAACCCTACTTACAGACAAAGTGATCTTCCCAGGCAGATGGACCCGGACTTGGAAACAGGTATAAAGGACATAGAAAATCTTAAAATGTCCAGAAAACAGCACCAGGTATGGTGTGAAATCTCTTTGCTGGTTTGAATAAAACTCCCACAAGAATGACACTAACATCTCAGAGGACCGGCAAGGCCAGTAAGATCATTCCCAATAAGTGAAACAGCTTTTACTGGAACCTTTAAAATAGAAGCTGCCCCGACACCGAGAACAGGCTTTGGGGAATAATGTTGCTCTCGCTAGGATCAGACATCACAATTTAGTATTTCAGCTTAGCTGTAATTAGTGCGACTGGCATATTTTCAGAGAAAGCATTATTGGGTATATTTGGATAGCCAATACAGGATGAATAGTTAAAGATGGAGTAAGATTATAAAAAATTCCCAAGGAAAAACAAAAGGCCAGAGAAAAATTGATTGAAAGTGCTCAAGTTACGCTAAAACCTTGGAAATGTCGTTAAGTCAGTGCGGTTTTCATTGCCCTGAATAGAAGACCTTTGAAGTAACAAGGGCTCCCTGGGTGAGTTTCTCCAGTGGACACACTGTGATCAAAATCTACAGTGAATGCTTAAACTAAACAAATATTACAGGAAAAGACACATTGCCATGAATCCCCCTCTAAAACGCCTCCTGGCTCGAAGCACACTAACCCCACCGTTCTTGCCACTTTTTAAAACAGATACAGGGCGCTCTCTCATGAACATCTCTAGGAACTGTGACCAAAACTACGGTGAATGCTGCTGCCGAGTACCATCGAAAGGACGGCAGGCGCACAGAGACACAAGGTTGTGTCCTCGTCCTCATTAACGGAATCTGACGGCACATGGCTCTGGCTCCTCCCCAAAGTCACCATGACCAGGGAATGCTCTGAATCCATCCAGAACATGGAGGCAGCCAGGACAGCGCAGTCAGACTTCCAGGAAAGAGAGCTCCCGAGCTGCTGCGGAAAGTGGCAAGGATGAGGGGATTAGGGTGTTCGGAGGGAGGGGGAGGATCTTGGGGGGATTCCTAGCAATGTGTCTTTTACACTAGTACATTTTTAAAATTTTAATAATCACCACAGTTTTCAATCACACCTTGTAGGAACCATGCAGTAACTGATTTTATACAAGATGCCTGCCTAGCACAATGGTTTTCAAACTTGGAGGGCTTTAGGGAGAAGACCCGAGGATTTTTTGCAAGCACAGCACAGTGATCTTACACAGACCTTTAACATGGAGAACAGGTCTTCTGTGTAAAATGTGAACATGGAGGGAGGGGAGACCCAGGCCACCCACCTCCTCCAAGGTCACCCGTGGTGTCTCCATAGCTGTGACAGGGTAGGGCTGGCCTGGCGTGTGGTTTGACAGACTGTAGCGACAGGGACAGACCTGCACCTGTGACCACCAGCTGTTGTGATGGTTCAGTGGCACAGGAGAGTGCAGAAGGGAATTTTCTGGACTTTCCTTTGTAGGATAACCTCCCGCTCCTGTAGAGTCTCTGTGATGCCCTGGGCCACGCGGTGCCAGGGCACACGAAAAGAAAGGGAACCTCGGAGGAACAGGATGGAGCCAATGCAGAAATGCACACTTCGGGCTCCATCCATGTGAAAACACATCAAATAAGTCTCAACTGCCTTTTTAAATTTCTTTTAATGCTTCCACCTGTTGGGGAGTAATATTAACCACAGGTTGTGGTGGCTATTCCTAATCACAGATGTGCTTTCGGGGACCACATCTGTCTCAAAGGCAGCACAAACCCCAGCTCTCTGCCAGCCCCATCTCACATCTTGGTGCTGTGCTTTTTCCTGCACAAGGAGAGAAGGAGTGACAAACACAGTAGGGACCACGATTCTAAAATACCGCGAGTCAGACAGATCGATTGAGACTCTCCCTGCAGAGAGGACCACATGGGAGGAAGGGGGATAAAAAGTCAGTCTCAGTGGGCGCCGGGCATGGAGTAGAGATCAGAATGGGAAGGGGCAGAGCTGGGGATATTCACGGGCCCTCTGAAAGCCTTGGTTAATTCAGCCGTCTTCGGCCCAGCTCAGTGATGCTTCTTAAGAGCCCATCTGATTTGCCTAAAAGCCACCCCCATCCCCAGCGTGAGTCGTGGCTGAGCCTCGTGTCCAGGGACCCTGTACTCCTTGACTGCTGGGAAATCTCCCTCAGGAAAATGTCCACCAAAACCTCCACAACACGAGGAAGGTGCACTTGTTGACTTGTGACATGTTTGCTCAGCTCATCATTCAAAATCATGAGATATTTACAAATAGTCAAGCAAGTTGATTCCTCCCCAATGACTGTGACAAGGAGCCCTATGCTGTGGGACACAGTTCTGGTTTGACCAACTGACTGTAAGACTGATGGAAATGTGACACTGGTCGTGTCTTTAAAATCTTCCCCAATGTGTACAAGGAAGCTAAAAATCCTCATTTTGGCCTAGCTCATAGGGTTGTGGAGTTAAAAAAGAAACATAAACAATGGGAAAGAGTAATACTCCTTACTTATTATAAGAAACTATAGAGTGAATGCATTTTCCCTGTGTATATATTAAACTGGCCTGGCCAACATTGGTAAAGTTGATTACAGCAAAGAGTCTTTTAGTTTATCTTTTAAAGTTATTGTATATTGTGGATCTTGCTAGGTTTTTATATGACAGTGAGATTTGAAATACTGAAAAACCATGTTAATTTTTAGAATTCATCTTCCTTCATAGAGACAAGTGACGTGTTAGCTCCTGGGAACAAACTTGTATGGGTTCTTAAATGACTTATCCAAAATGGAAGCATTTCAACCTTTTGAATTTACACCAGTCTTTTTTGTTTGCTTTTTAGAATGAAGTGCTTGTACTTGTATTCTCCATATTTTGGAGAAATTATCTATATGATGTTTATAGGTCTGTGATTTTTCACCTAAGGAACAGAATCTCATTCAACAGATTTAGCTTCATTGCAGTTATGAAGCCTGATCTCTGATGGGCTGTATCAGAGGCACAAAACCTAGAACGCGGGTGTTCACATTGGGGTGTGTGACTCATGCCGTGAATCACTTCGGGAAGTGTCCCAGAAAAACCACACGGTCCCTTTTATCTTCACAAGAATTTTATATATATTTATGAAGATGATTCTATATTCTAGTAGTCTTTTCAGGCATGGATTAATTTATATCTCTTCGTACTCATTCTGCATGATCTGTGTATGATACATCAAACTTGAGGGATATGACCTTAAATTTAACATTTTTTAAAAAACTGGGAGGTCACTAAAAAATTGCTTACCTATGTTAAGAACAGAAACGAAGTGTAAAGTCTTCCGTACCACGCAAGCTGATGGTGTGCTTCTGCAGCCTGTAATGTCCTCCAGAAGCACGAGGTCTGCGTGGTACCAAGGTCCCACCTCAGCAAGGCAGCAAGCGTTTAAACAGAATGATTTAGGAGGTACAATACAATTTCACTTATTTAGAGAAATGAATGAAACTTCTGGGTAAATTACCAATATGCTAATTTAAATGGAATTTGTCTCTTGCCCATGTTTCAAATAAAGCACTGCCAGTGAGAGGATTCTGTGGACAGGTTAGACGAGACACTGTATCATTCACTTAATCACACGCAAAAGATTCCTCAGGCAGATCCTAATTCTCTCACTAATGTTCTGGGATTCCCTCTCTCCCAAATGCCTGAGTTTCTGACATCTACAATCATCTAAGGAATATCATTCCTTGGGGTCAAGTGAATCTCAGAACACAGAACTTCTGTTCTGCAGAAGAGCTAAGCCATTTGCACCCCGGGGTGTTAACAGGACCTGCATCCCTGTGTCTCCTCTGCCTCCCTGTAGGACTGGGCCTCAGTCACTTAGATTCTTAGGGGCTCAGCTCCCTATTGTGTGGAGGTGACCACTGTATCCTTTTCAGGGGACACTTATAAGGATACAATGAGAAAATGGTTAGGGTAGTGTTCTGCCAATATAAAGTATGTGATTTGCTATGATTAGTTAGGTAAAATATTTTCACTGCTATCTCACTACATAAGAACCTCCTTTCCCTGAGCAGGTCGGGCATGTCCAAAAGACATTACCTCATGGGCCCATGCTCCAACAAACACATTACAAAGAGCATTAAGGAAACAGCCAACACATAGGCAGGTGTGGTGGTGCACACCGGTAATCCCAGCACTCTGGGAGGCTGAGGCAGAAGGATCCCAAGTTCTAGCCCAGCCTCAGAGGTCACCCAGCCAGTGCTCCCTTGTTCCAGATATCATTCTGGTCCACGAGACAAAGGTCAGGTTGCAGGCCTGAAGGGACCGACAAGACACTGAGACAGACAGGTCTCTTAATTCCTACCTCCCTCACTCAGCCACTCATGGAATTGTCCCACACAGATTGAATCAGACACGAAAGCAGATGTTTAGCAAGTATTTGGGAAGACTTTTGAAACAAAATAAGAGGAAAAAGCTTCACCCACAGAATGAGTGAGGTGTGGTCCAAAGGAAGGGAATGCTGGCTTTGGATGTCCTCTTCTCTGTCCCTTTCAGTGACATTTTCCAAGCTGCACGGTCTCACATCTGTGAGGCCAAGCTGGACATGGTCCACTCCCGGGATGAGTCCAGGGTGCAGAGAGCCAGGTGATTCCGAAAAGGGCAGATACCAAGTATTTCTCTGTCTTTCCTGTATTTCTCATTCATTGGGGGAATCCTGTGAAACTGCTGATATTTAAATATTTTATTTAAAAACGATTATTCGGTAAAATATTCCTTAGGCTTGTTATTAAAAACCCTGTGAACTCCTGCATATACATATTTAAACCATAACTACCATTTCCTCCAATTTTAAAAATGAAAAATATTAATTTTCATTTTAGAAGCATCCACCAAATCTGAAGAGGAAGATGCATCTCCGGCCCCTTTCCGAAGGGTGGCGCTGCGCTCACCACTCTAACTCCGCACAAAGTACGCAAGGCATCACCGGGCTCCAACTCCAATTCGTGCCGTGGAATTGGAAATTCCTTTGCTGGGGGTCTACAAACTGAACTGCGGACCAAATCTTTTCAAACAGCAAAGGGGGCTCCTCTTTCAGAGATCTCTATAGGAGGCTCCCCCATCCCTGCCTTTAAACAAAAGAGCCCCTAAGACAGTATTTAGCATAATGTGAAGGACCAGAAACTATCAGAAGAAATAAGGCTTTTGTTAGCAAGATGTGAGCTCAGAATATTGATCGACTCTTCTTTTTTTCTTTCCTGGTACTGAGGATCAAACCCACCAAGTTACATCCATAGTTCCTTATTTTTTATTCTTTATTTTTTATTTTGAGACAGGCCCTTGCTAAGTTGCTCTGAAAGGACTTGGATTTATGATTCTCCTGCCTCAGCCTCCCAAAAGTGCCACTGACTGATTTATTACTTGCAAGAAATATTTCAGAGATGGCTCTGTACGCCAAAGTACTCAGGTGTGCTTTTGCTTTATTAAAATGTAGTATGTGTAAATATTTATATGGACACCACTTCAATTCACGTATACAACAGTTAATGATCAAGTCTGTATAACTGGCATATCCACTGCCTTAAACCTATCATTTCTTTATGATAGGTACATTAAAGTCTCCTCTTTTACCTATTTCGAGGTCTACAGTGCATTGCCATCTACTCCATTGCTGTCACCTTATGGAGCACGAGAACACCAGAGATTGTTCCTCCTGCGTAACCATATCCATCTCCTCATCTCTCCCTCTTCCCGGCCCTGTAAAACATCATTCTATTCTCAAAGTCGATGAGGTCAAAACTGTAGCTCCCACACATGAGTGGTAATGTACTGTACTTGGCTTTTTGTGCTTGCCTCATTGCACTTAATACAATGTCTCCAGGTCTCCCCATGTTGTCCCAAATGATAGACTGCATCCTTTTCCAGCACTGAACAGGATTCTCATATCTCTTCCTCCATTCACCCACAGATGGACACATAGGCTGAATCCACCTGGCCATCAGGCTCTGATGTTAGAGGCCCAATGTGTGATCCACGGCCACCGACATTTACCAGGATGGAGATCCCATGTAGACCCCCTTCAGATTTATGCATTTTCTTTGAATGCATAAAATACCAATTTAGCAAATACCCAATGTGAAAACGACAAGGAAAAGCAGAAAAGCAGAAACAATGAAAGGGGTTCTTCTCCCTTTTTCTTTCTATCCTTGAAATATCATAGTTTTATAAGTGCCCTGATTCTAGGGTGGACCAATTTGCCATTGTTTTCCCAAAAAGTATAATCTGTATTTATCCTTTCTAACTGATCCACCCTCAGTTTTAACACTGAAATCAAATTCTTTTTGGAGAGTTTTTTGGGACAGGTTCTCCACTGGGGTCACTGGGGTAAAAAAAAATGTTTTTTAACACCCCAGTTTTTGTGACACTTGAACCATACCCAGTCATAGGAATTGAACCCAGGGGACAAGGTTTGAGGCAGTACCCTCAACTCTCCAAGGTGCCCAGACCCAGTTTTTCCAGGCTTCAAAGACAGGCTGAGGAAACCCAATGTGAAGTTAAAATGAGTTAAACTTCCTTGTTTTTCATTTAACTAAGTTTTTGCTGCTGTACTTTTGCTTAAGATACAAAGTAGGAGCTTAATAGAAATAAATTCAAATAATGCTGCAAAGTGCATGATCAATGCAAAATCTTCCTTTTTGTCCTCCTTCCTAATTCACCCTCTTCCTTCCACCACCATTTTCTAAGAGAGAGTCCAGGTTAATAAACACCATTTCAGAATTTTCCCAAACAGAAACACAAGCATGAAGTCTCTGTGCCATATATATATATATATATATATATATATATATATATATATATATAATGGAGTACTACTCAGCCACAAGAAGGAAGAACTTGAGATGTTTTTAAGTACATGGATTCAACTCAAGACCATACACGTAAGTGAAATAAATCAGACCCACATGTGTAAACACTGTATTGTCTCACTAGTGTGAGAAACTGAATGAGTAAATAAGATCCAAAGTGTATAATAGATATTGTGAATTAGGAAGAAACCTCAAAAGAAAAGAGAAACTATAATGGGGGAAAAGGGAAAGGAAGGAAGAGAAAAAGAAAAAAAAATACACAAGATAGGTATACAACTAGTTTCTCTTAGTTCATTGAAAGGAAAGGTTTGTGCTAATATTGTTTGGACAAGATTTCATGCCTACATCTTGAACTCTGAATAACTACTACAAAGAACAATATGCAATGTATTAATTATTGTTACTCTCCTATAATACTACTTTGAAACTCTGGGCTTGTTTGTTTTTGTTTGTTTGTTTGTTTTGGTCTTTAAAACTGAAAAAAGATGCAAGCATGTGCATAATTTGTTTCCTATCTTGTGGCTATCTTTTTAAAGAATGGGGCCATATTTCCAGGCTTTTTCACTTTCACAAGTATTTCAGACTTCTTTTCAAACTTGTATATTCATATCCTCCTCATTTTTAAGAACTGTGCATGGATGCACCACAATTTTTAGGTATTAAAAACCACATTCAAAGAGCTGATAACACTTGAATATTCTGTGTGCTTGTGGGAGTCTCAGGAAAATATATATAATGCTAGATTGTAGACTAGGAAGCCACTGCATTGTAGAATCTGCTACACGGTAGAACATGAAGTTGCAACTGTAGAATGTGAAGAAGCTACACTGTAGAACATACAGTCACTACCTTGTGGAATATTAAGTTGCCATATATTGTAGACACACATATATTTAGTTTTGGCTAGACACTGCCAGACCTGTGAACCAGTTTTCATTCCTCCCAAGAGCACCTGAAGCACTCGCATAAACCTTTTTAAAGCTGGCTTGTTGTCTGTTCTATGCTCCCTGAGGTTAAGTCCAAAGGAGAGGGGCTGCCTGCATGCAGGAGGGCGGGGCCTGTGAGTTGCTGCACACCCCTCTCCAGCTGGGAGGAACTCAGGAAACCCACTCCAGTCACTCTCTAGGGAATGGCTACCACAAAGTCCTGCAGTTCTTCGTCATAACTGCTGTGGCCAAAATCCAGGATTCAATAAAGACTTCAAAACCCAAGGGGGAAACTCAGCCAGGGACCCATGGGTCACAAGATGCCAGTCTCTTTGGATTGGCAGTAGCCTGCAAGACTCTAAAACATAAAATGCACCATCACCCAGGAAGGCCTTATTGCTTGTAGAACAGTTCGGCTCCTGGCTCAGATGGAATGGACTCCAAGGCCCATGCACAAAGCCACCATGCAGGTCTCACGGGACTGGCCAGCAGCCTTCCTTAGCACCGTCCAGGGGGACAGGCTGCACCCCCCTCCCAACCCCCGGGCTCCTCCCCGCAGTGAGCCTCCACTTCCGGGATCTCTCATGATGAGCACTATGTCCAATATGGCTGGGAAAATACATATGGGAAAGGGAAGCTATGCAGTATCTGTACTTACCAACCGCTCCATATTTGGAGCTGGTCCTACAATTATGTTTTGCAAGCTACTTTCTCCTCTCACTCTGCTTCCTCCTTTCTCCTCCTATCTTTTAAATGTCTTTTATCTCCCCTTCTGGTATGTGCTTGGATTCTAGGGTGACCATTTTGCCATTGTTTTCCCATAGAATATAATATGTGTTTATCCTTTCCAGCTCATCTGCTCTCAGTTTTAACACTGAAACAACTTCTTTCTGGAGTCGTTAGTTTCAATTTGTTTTATCAGGTTCTCCACTGGGATCATCCATGAGAGACGAAGGGACAGTACTGAAGGGTCCATCTTGGTCTTTGCCCCTTGGGGGAAGTCCTCCTCCCCTCCCCATGGGCACAGGTGTCCCGGTGTGGCCACGCGGGTATCTCAGAGGTCTCACCTGAGACTTGGGACATGTCTTGACTCTCATCTGCATCCATTGTCCTCAGATGATCTGAAAAAGAGAGGAAAGGATTTTAGTTTAAAGTAAAAATACTAATAAGATATGAGAGAGAGAGAGAGAGCGACAGACATAAAGAACCCCTGTGCTATTTAACAACAAGGTTATCTGGCAAGAATAACGCATTTCCCTCCTCACAGACTTGCCAGGGTATCAGACTGGCACAGACCTTGATCCTTTTAAAAACAGCATTACAAAGATTTATAAAAATATCATTACAAGCACAGGAGGACCAAATTTGTTATTTATTGTTAATTTCCTACTGCATAATAACCCAAAATGCAAACTGACTGCAACAAAATTAAGCAGAAAATTAAATGGCCCTGGGTCATTGTAGGCACAGAATTCATTCTCTTGGCTGATCCATAGTTATGTTCTTTCTAATTTACTGAGCATGCATCGATGAACCTTGAGTCAGCTTGGTGACACGCGTACAATCAGCAATCAAAAAACGAAGCAATTTGCTGAAGAATGTCTCATTTACCCAGGCAGGGCTGCAGAGCTGAGCGGCGACTACACTACCCTACCTCCATCAATAATGAATACACCTCCAGCTGGCAGACAGGCGATGCGGGCTTCTATTCCTGTCCCTCACTCTCGCTGGGCCCAGCCCTCACACATGGGGAGAAGGGGCGCTGGCAGCGGCAACACCCCGGGTGGTTTAGACTTAAAAGGCACCACTTGGAAGATGTTGCCCTCAGAGGCCTCACGCAGCGAGTGCCCCACGTAAGTCCCAAGAGCTGCTGTAGGCACGGGCAGGGCCCCGGTGTCCGTGGGGGAGAGGCCCAGAGACAGCTGTGTTTTGCCCCTGGCTGCTGACCCACGAGTATCTGGTGACTACAGCACATGGCACTGGGCAGCTCTGGAGTGGAGAAATCTGTGGTCCACAGAAGGGAACCTCGATGACACCTGCTTGTCAAGCCAGGCTGTGCCAGATAAAACCGAGGAGAACCTTTCCCAGGTCCCTTTTATCCTCCATGGCCACTCCTGTCATTGTGGCTCAGAAGCACAGATGTGAGCTGAGACCTCGAGACTCATGGAGGATTTGGGGACCAGCCCCTTCCAATAAGGCTAAAAACACTGGGCTGCATATATATGTGTGCGACAATATATCACAACAACATGCATTTTTATATATATACACAAATAATGCACAATGTGCATACACAAGCAGATGTATATCATTTTATATGTGTGAACACATGACGTATATGCTATGTATGCCAGGTTTTATTTTATACGTAAATATATGATACACTTCATGACATGTTGTGTGACATACATCACTTTCATATGTGACACAGATGATACATGAAATGACATGGTCTGTGTGACACACATCATTTTATAGATCTTACATGCACAGGTGTGTATTATATCCACAAGTTTACACAACTTTGTATCTTTACTATGTCTTAGGAAACACAAGGGACATTATTCTCCATGTCAGGAGTGTCGCTCTTGGTATCACCCCTTTCCGAGGTGGAGAGGGTTTTTGTGCATCCTGGGGCTATGGATTTGCAAGGCTGGTGCCCGGGTGAGGATGCGCTCATACAGCTGTGTCACAGGACATCCAAAGGCCCAGAGAGAGGGCCCACCGCCCACTGAAGCAAGACCAGCAGCCCGGGAAGAGGCACGAACTAGCCACTCGAGTTTGCGGCCCCAAACTCGAGTCCAGTGTCCCCTACACCTGCCATCCTTGCAGTGCCGGGCACTGAACTCAGGACTAAGATGCCCAGGCTGGCCTGGAACTTGCAATCCTCCTGCCTCAGCCTCCTGCATAGCTGGGATTGTGGGCATGCTCACCACACCCCTTCTTGTACACATTTTTACTGTAAGAAAAAGCAGAAAGCTGTGATTCTCCAGAGACCGTCAAAACTATGCTGAAGAGACGAGACCAATGAGCAGCAGCTTCGTGCTCGCTGAGCAGTGCTGGATGAGCCCTAAAGCCTCAGTTCTGGTTTCCTGCAGCCCCTCAAGCCTGTTCTCAGCAGCCCCCAAACGTCCCCAGCTTGGCTGTGAAGTGTCTGGCGTTCAAATCTCGTTGCAACCCTGACTTCAACACCAAATTTCTTAACACTGACTTTGAACTTCCTGTTCCACGAATCAGGGTCTTCACAGCTTTTTCAAAAGGGAAGAGAACGCCTGAAATGTGCACCGAGAACTAATCATTTCCCTGTGTTTCTGTGCTTTTTACAAAAATATGACACTAAATATATCCCAACATACTGTTTCAAAAGAATCTTTCACTTATTGTGTGTCTTTTTCTTTCACAGACATACGTCATCCCTGTGATTTCAATGGTGATGAAATACTCCGTTGATTTATTTGGTACTTTAGTACGGTGCTCTCGAATTAGTTCCAATTAAATGGAAGACGTGGTTCCTAAGGACGGGCGATGGCTGCAAAGACACCTGAGAACTGAGCGGAGGGGACCGATGCACAGAGCTTGTCCAAACTAGAATCCACAAGATCTGCCCCTCGCTGGTCCCTCGTCAGGCTGTGGAGCCCCCAGACCCAGGCCATCATTTCAGAGGGATCCAGGTGCCCTTGGAGGGCCTGGGAGAGAGGGGCCCACGAGACCACAGCACCCCAGAAAGAGTCTGGGGGGAGTCCGCTGGGGATGGGTGTGCCCAGCAAGGGACCAGGAGCTCTGCCTCTACACGTGCGCCACTACACATTGTCACTGAGCAGCCCAAGGCCACCGCTCACCCTGACACGTGGTCCCCGGTGACACAAGCTGCCTCACTTGAATTTTCACGCACGTTTTAAGCCAAGCCTTCTCTGGTGTGGGGAAGGCTTCCCAGGCTTGTGACCAGGACAGCTGCCCAGGCTGTCTACTCGCAAGGGCTCCGTCTCTACTGCTGTGAAATTCTTAATAATTCCTGAGCCAGAAACTTCAGTCTCATGGGGCCCTGGGAATTCTGCAGCCTGACCTGCCTGGTGTTGCTGAGATGACTTTGCGAGGCCCCCTAGACTCCCCCAAACTCCAGATTCGTGTCTCTTGGGATCAAAAAGCAGTGACTTTGTCATAAGATGACAAAGCAAGAGCAAAAGACTAATAACCAAATCATGGCCAAGGGGAAGGAAATCTGGCCTCTACTGAGATGCAGCTTATCAGACAGCACCCAGCGCGTCCTGCAGGGCCCTTGAGTCTCACCCCAGCCTGGTAGCCACGAGGTCTGCGTCCACTCCACCCGTGCAGCCATCTTCCCCAGGGAGGTGATGAAGCGGGCCCTGCAGAAGGCGCGAGTTCACTTCGCCAGGGCCCCAGCCAAAAGAAGCCCTTAAGCCTCAAAGCAAACGGATGCTGTGTTTCCCCAAACTCCCAGCAAAATGAAAGCTCACAGTTGCTAGGTCTGCAAGGGGAGAAGGCAGAAGGAATGGAGGTTTCACACATCACACGGACAGACTGAGATGTTCTGCTTTGCAAGGAAACCTGAACCATCTCCAGCAAGAGCCTAGCAAATCCACAGCAGAAAAGGCAGCACTGGGAGGGAACTAACCTGTGCCTGCTGGCGCTTATAAACATGAATGCTTTTATTGTTTCTCTGGGGTGAGCAGTTCTGAACCTGGCTCAGGGGGAAAGAGATGCAGAGATAAGTGAAGGCCAATAGGACAGAGGCCCTGGCGCCTGGGGATGACACCTTCATCATCACAGTCCTCCAACCCCTGCATCTGTCTCCCTGCCACCTCCTCCCTCCACCTGCTGCGCTCCATACCTCACCCCTCCTCTCTCCCTGGCTTCCCGCCTTCTACTCCTGCTGCTCACAGGGGACAGGGAGGCCTGGCTTTTCTTGTCTCAGTTCAAAGGACTCAACACACCACTAACTCTGCAAAGAGGAGCGGCAGAAGTCAGAGTGGCAGCCGGGCTGGCAGGCTGCACAGGGCCCCTTCCTAGGGACCAGGAAGGCTTCCTGCCTCTGCAGACTCCAGAGTCCCCTGGGGGGCTAGGGCCCCTTCGAGAAGTGGCCTCCTGGCCTTGCCTCCTTCATACAGGGCCTGGCTGGCTCTGGCTGGGCCGGGGGAGAGAGCTGCCTCCAGCCCTGAGCTCTGGTGGGCTTCCTCGTAGTGGCCCGTTGTCACCCAGGCAGCCGGGCAAGGGCCCACTCAGCATGCGCCTCTCGGCACCTCTCTCCTGCCCTCCAAGGACAGCGCGCGCGGCTTCTTGCGGGCTGCCTCTGAACAACAAAGTCAGCACGAAAAGCCGGCAGCCTGGCAGGAGTCATAGCTTTCTACCTTCCAGGCTGCCCACAGGTACGACGAGTACCCATCTGCTAGGTAAGTGGTGCTTCAAACTCACCACGGGGCCTAAACCTCAGCGGAAACCAGCCTGTCCTACACTTCAACACGTGCTCCCTGAAAGCCACGTATGTCTGGCACCTGCCCATCATTCCAGTAGTGCAGGAGGCTGAAGCAGGAAGATGGCAAGATTGAGACCAGCCTAGACAGGTCAGTGAGACCCTATTGCAAAATAAAAAAAATGAGAAGGGCTGTGGATGTAGCTCAGTGGGAAGGCCTTGGATTCAATCCTTAGTGCACACACATTCAGAGATAGAGATAGAGAGAGAGAGAGAGGGAGAGAAGGCGATTCTCTGATATACGTAAACAACTGACTTATACTACTTTTTTGGTTTGTTTTCTAAGCAAATACCTTTGTCCTCTCTTGATACTATGTAGGTAACTGTGTGCAGCGGTATTTGCCCACATTTCTGGAGTCCTTTGTATATACCAAGAAAAGGTTAAAAAAAAAAAAAAAAAAAAAAGGAGAGGCTCCCAGTCCTGGGGAGCTTGATTGCAGCGACCTATGGATGCCTGGTGTTTAAGACCACAGACATCCTGTTCCATCCACAGTCCTGCTGAGGAGCCCCCTGCAGAGCCCACAGCAGAGCCCGCATATGGGAGCTGTGTGCTGTGCACAGGTCTTTAGCCGTCCCAGTGAAACCCAAGGATCTGTATTATCATTATTTCCATTTTACAGATGAGACAACCAAAGTCGGGTGGGAAGCAGCCCGCCCAGCGTGGTGCGTCACATACACAGCAGACTGGAGGTCTGGACCAGTGCTCTCTGCTCTTCAGACCTCAGAGCCCTGCACCATCGTCCCAGAGGATCAGCACTGGATAAACAAAGAAGGAAGAGATGCTACTTGTATTTAACCCGAATGCAAGGATGTTCTTTGTGACACCCAACAGGGCAAACTTTATGCCAGATTCCCTTGACTAAGTTCTGGTTATTTGCCCCAAGATAGGTTCCTCTCTTCCTACACTTGAGTCAGTTACAGGGCTATTTCCTTAAATACCCAATCCTGCCCATTTTTAGGGAGTGTGGGCTGGAGAGAGGACACAGACCAGGCTGCTAATCCATTTCAAAAGCTTTAGGTCACAGAACTCTTTAATAAATCGCGGTATTCCTACTGAGAGACAAGCCCTTTCATCTTTACACTGGAAGATTATATTTTTGCCAATCTATCATATCACCGTGAATTACACTGTATCTTTAAAAAAAGGAAAATGTTCCAAGAGAAAGCTAAAGCAATCTGCAGTCTTTGTATGCAGTCAAAGAGACCTTCCAGGCCTGCGTCACAATTTGACAAAACAGGTTGGGAGAGCATAAAAACTTCTCAGCACCCTTAT
Source organism: Dasyprocta punctata (assembly GCA_004363535.1). NCBI lineage: Eukaryota > Metazoa > Chordata > Mammalia > Rodentia > Dasyproctidae > Dasyprocta > Dasyprocta punctata. The sequence goes on from RJWM01016548.1 coordinate 16,924, forward strand.
TTCATTGCTGATTCTTTTCATTTTTAAAAAATTAGCTGCCAATCTACACGTTTTCATGATTATTCCTACGGAGCATCGCTGGTGCAAATCACAATGCAAAACAAGATTTAAAGCCGAGAGCAGGAATCCAATTTGGCCCGCACAGAGCCCTCCCCCACACTCAGCGGAGCCGCAGAAAACTCCAGCGATTTTCTTGTGGGACTCAGAGGAGTTGCTGTGTCCCCCTCCCCCGGCAGGAACTGATATGCAAAAAGGAAGGGTCGGAGGGAACCATGGGAACCTTTTAAAAATACATCTTGAACTCTGCTGTCTCAGAGAATCTTCTTAGTGGAGAGGAATGTAAGACAGGGGCAAAAGAACTACAAGAGTATTTTTAAATGCCACCATGGAGCTACCTGTCTCAAAGTGAGACGGAAGGAAAGACAGCCCATGCTGTGTTAGAAAAACTTTTAAAAATAGAGAAGGTGGTCAGCTGTGATGGCGCATGCCTGTCATCCCAGTGCTCAGGAGGCTGAGGCAGGAGATTTGCAGTGAGCTTGAGGACAGCCTGGGCCACAAAGTGAGTTCAAGATCAGCCTGGACTAGATAGTGAGAACCTATATCAAACAACCAAAAAAATTAAAAAAATTTTTTTTAATTTTTGAAAGGAGAGAAGAAAAGGGAAAGAAAACATGGAGAAGGTGGGAGTGGAAGAGTTCTCTGTGGTTCTCTGTGCCTACATCTTTGCCACTGTGGCAGCCCCAGAGCTGGATCTGGAGTGGCGCCTGGGTGTTCGGACAGGGTGCTCAGACTGTGCTATCCTTAGGTGTCCCCTGCTCCTACAAGGCTTCCTGTCTGCACCGTGGCCCCGTCAGCCTCACACTGTTCACAGAAAGCTGGAGAGAGACACAGACTCAAAGTAGATACACAGCGCAACAACAGCAACGTTGAAACCATAAAGCAGGACTTCTCCAGATTCGGGCCATCGACACCGGCAACTCGCCAACAGCTTCCTCAAATATAAATGGCTTTTCACATTTCATCACCTAAGTAAAAACCCTAAATTTAGAATCATTTTCTCCTCCACTCTTACTGATGTTGGAATATGTCTGTGCACGGCCAGGAAATGTGTAGGAAAAAAAAATACAAAATATAGCACCTATATCTTAAAAAAATATAACAACTGCTCCCAAAACAGTGATTTACACACAGTCCTGAATGTGCCATTGGCTTACAAATCATTGTGATAAAGTGAGAAGACGGAGGGACCCAGGAACAGATTTTGTTTTCCTATTATTTCCGGTATTTTTTCATTTTTGAAGAAGAGATAAATACGAAGTTGCAGTACTGATTAATATCTTCTTACTCACCAAGGCAATGCAGTGTGAAAGAACAGGCCATCTTACCTACCCTTTCAGCACAGGAGGTATGTTAACATACAAGTAAATCATTTTATGTGGGCACTTCAAAATTAAAGTTAAAACTGTTATCTGGTAGAAGAAGCCATTCACATACCCATAACATTTCAAGAAAATGCATCAGTAATACTGAAGTTTCTACAAGGCCATTTGACTTCAATTAAAGGAAAGGCATGTGTGCGTCTACTTGGCAAAACTATACTGAGACCTGAAGAAGTGAAATCACATAGATCTTCATGAGAACATCCCATTGTTTGGAAGCCCATATATTTTATTAGTTAAAATGTCACTGTTAGTTGATTTGCTCCCAAAGATACTCTCTTATATAAACTTTTTTTTTTCATTTTACTTATAGTCTCAGTATCTAGCTAGTACTAGGACATGATCTACAAAATCTGGACATAAACACAGAGAAAAAATGTTCCAAATTAAATACAGTATGAGAGTCACTGATACACACATATCTACTTGCCTCTAGTCCTCACAATGTAGAAGGCCGCCCTGGCCAACCTAGATGTAGTAAGGAGTAGTTAGTCCATGCTCCGGGAGGAGGAAGCATGGACACCTGGGTGCTGTCCCCAAGTTAGAGTGGACCCTATGGATGGAGAGGAAACTTTCTTTAAAAGACCAGAATTCTAAACCCAATTCTATTTACCACAGCCACAAAATTACCAACTAGCATGAAATAAAATGCAGTGGCTTTTTACATAAGAACAATTAAAAATGAATCTGTGTCACATTTTGAAACTCTGCTCACAGTACACAGAATGTGGATTCCAAAACATTCAATTCCTTAAATCACAGCTTGGCCTCCTGGTAGCTTCAGCCCTGTGGGCATTTGCCTGGCTCGCCCTGGCTTCCAGCAAGTGTTTCAGGAGAAGCCGGAGCAGGACGCACACCAGAACCCAAAGGAAGGCTGAGTGTGTCAGTTAAAAAACAATGACAGGCCCCAAACCCCTCACACTGCAGAACAATGTCCTCAGCTGCCTGCACTAGCTTTGCAGTTGGATCGTACCACAGCAAAGGTTTAGATTTTTACTTTATCCCGCGATGGACGGAGCTCTCGGAGTCTGGACCCCATGGGCCACGACCCAGATCGGAGGGCTTTCTGGACAGAAATTGTGAAGTCCTTGTGCAAAGCCTGGGTGTGGGGAGGGAGGTGTGGGGGTCATGAGTAAAACCTCACAACCTCTTCGTTTGTCCAGCTACAAAAACCCGTGTCTAGGATCTGGCACAAAATCTCACACCTGACAAGCCCCAGACAGCACAGGACAGTTCACTTAAAACACAGAGAAACCTGGTTTAAGTAAACAGAAGTGATCGATTTCCCATCTTTTAAGAAGTATTCATTTTTAGCAAATTGCACTTCTTTTACAAAAGTCCTGTCTGCTCTTAATTAATGTGAAAATTCTTTAAATTCAGGCAAACATAACACAACTTTAGTGTGGAGCGGGAACACACTCAGTATGGACAAAGTAAAAGAAATTTCCAAAGCATTTTTTCAATGGTAATTAACCACCTTATTTTTAAGGACCTGAGATGATTAGCAGTTGGTTGTAATTTAATAAAGTTAAATTCATCTGAGTTTTTACACTGATCTCTTTGGATATCAGTTTGATTTTCTGCCCGACACAAAACTCAGAAACAGGAAGGGAAAGGTCACTTTTTCAGGCCCTGGGGGGTCGACAGCTCTCTCTCTGGGCTCCCTTAAAAGCTCTAGAGAACATTTCAGAGTGGCTCCGAAGTGAGCTCACAAAAGGTCAATTCCTCATTTTCATTTCTCCTAAAGACTCTAAACTCAACATTTTCCCATCAGGTCTGGGGAGGTATCTTTTGTGGAATGTTATTTGCTCTAAATTTGTCAGTGAAAATGTGACATAAAAACAAAAACAATTTTTTTTTTATCAAAAACTGACCAGCCAGTATTTGTAGCAGACATCCAGAACTGGCAAAAGACTTCAATTCAGACCAGTCAGGCATGGTGGCAGGGGCCTATAGTCCCAGCACTCTGGGAGGCTGAAGCAGGAGGATCACAAGTTCAAGTTCAGCCTGGACTATAAAGGAACTTAGTGAGACCCTATTCCAAAATAACAAATGTTTGAAAAGAGGTAGGGTCACAGGTCAGTTGAAAGGCCTTGGGTTGAATCCTCCTCATTATGGGGTGGAGCTTCTAATCTAAACCATACCGCTCATTTTAAACAGTTTCAAACTAACAGAAAATGGCATAAAGTGTAGATGTGATTGTGTGATCTCAAAAATAGCGCACAGGCATGGCAACATATAGAAGGCCTTTCAAAAACACTTGAGTCATATCAATTGTCCAAAAATCCTACATATGACAAAAATGAATTGAGAAAGAGAGAAAGAAAGAAAAAAGAAGAACAAAATAAGCCAGCTAGACAAACAGACAGACAGCCAGGACAGGCTTTGACCCTCACCAGGCTCCCTGCTGCCCATCACCTGAACCATCTGCTAATTACACCAAGTTTTGGGGAGAGGTGGCGGGAAACGGGTAGTGGCCAGCTGCTTGCTGAAGAAAAATGAACCACTGCACACTTGAGTGAGAAAGTATGAAGAAAGCCTTTTTGCACTAATCAGGACCCATTTGAAGCCATTTGTTAAGCCATAGCCCCGTGCCACCAGCCACAGGGAGGTGGAGCAGAGCTCACGCCGAAAGCAGAAGGTGCAGACCCAGCTAACAATGCTCTGTGTCACCCCAAGACAGCTGGCCGGGCCGCAGCACTGGGGAGGCACTCTGGGTGCAAGCCACCATGGCAGGAGCACCACGGAGGACAGGGACAGACCCCAGGCTGCTCCCACCACACGCACACAGCGCCCAACATGGGCCCCCCAAGGCCCAGCGAGGCTGCCTCTGCCACATGTGTCTGGCCCCGGGCCCCTCAGCCACTCCGGGTCCCTCTGTGACCAACGCACCTGTGAGCGACCCTGATGGCTGAGTGGTGGAGTGTGGGCTTCCGTCCTGCTCCTCAGGGGTCCCGCTGCTGTCTTCACCCTCCCCTGGATGCAGAGGAAGGTGGCCCCAGTGTCGCCCCGTATATGCAAAGAAGGAGGGAAGCTCGTTTTCTCTCAGGAAAACACACACAGGAAGGGAGTCTGCTTCCTGTCTCAACCAAGATGAGTTCAGAAATTATCTGGACCTCTGATTTGTCAGGCTGGCCTTGGAGAGGGGAGCTGGTTAGCCCTCAGGACTGGTGAGCTCCCCAAAAGGCAGAAGATGGCCATGCAGAGGAAAAATGGGCCCAGGTATGGAGAGAATGAACCAGGTCGCCATACCTGGGACCTGGGATTTTCAGTATTGTTTACCACCAGGTGCTTGGCGGAGGCCACCTCTGGCATCCACATATTTATCACAGTCAAACAGGAGAAACAGAAAAACACCAGCTGACACATGTCACCAGTGATCTACAGATGAGATTGAGGCCTCCCTCCCTTTGCTTCCTTAGGAATAACCGTCAGGATCCCCCAAACAGGTGCAGGTACCCACTTCTCTGCAGGGAAACTTTCTGCAAAGCTTCTACATCTCACGTGTAATGTGCATGGTCTCAGTAGGTCTTAAAGACATCTGTCTCACTATCCTCAAACCCTCAGGAGCTGAGCTGAACAAGAGCAAAGCCACGGCACTGAAAATCTAGGCTTGAGGACACAGACGACAGGCGACGGAGAGGAAATCGGAGGCACACAGCCATGTAAAACCATACAAGGAAGCTTTGTCCCACGACACAGGACACGAGATAGCACTTAACCACAGCCATGGGCACAGCAACTTTGCCGCTGTTGCTATAGTTTGAATTGGGGCACCATAAGCACCACCTTTCTCCCTGGCTGAATTTTAAGAACATGGGTGCAGTGGGGAGGGATCCTTTGCAACTCAATGTTTCTCAGACCGACATAAAAATGTGCAAAATCGAACCATCTCTTAAAGATGTGAAATGGAGTCCCCTGTCCGCTCTCCTGTGCTCCTGAGGGTGGGTCACTTGTCACTTTTAGCACTCACGTCGTCCCCGAGAAGTGGCATCTGCACTGCACACAGGAAATGGAAGAGCTCTGAAGGCGCTGCAGCCAGGCAGGCTCGGCAGCAGCTCTGGCTGGAAGCCGACACCAAGGTGCCCCCAAAACACCTGTTGGGCTTAGAAATAAGGCGGCAGAAGCCGTGGGTTTCCAGCAAACCTCAGTGGCTCCTGGTTTGCTTTCTGCAAGCTGGATCTACTTCCTTAAACCTTCCTTAGGCTAGGACAAGAACCAGTGTTTATTTCACAGAGGAGCTGTGTCCCGATTCCAAAGACTGGAGAGAGAAGCGGTGACACCGAACGGTGCCAGCCCAAATGCACCCTTGCAAAGTTGCAGTTATGTCACCTGAAGACGCAAATTTAGGCAAACACAACGCTCACATCAATCTTGTCCCATAAATAATAAAGCAATCCCTTTTGCTGTAGTAAGAGGTGAAAAATAAGAGAGGGAGCTTTATGACTCAGGTCAGATTTGCCAGATGTTAGAACTCTGCTCCACGCTGCCTTCCTCTCTGTATTGTTGCCTGCCGGGTGCATGCCCTGTGTGTGTGCACAAGCCATGTCTTGATTTCCCATCTATATCAATGCAGGCAAACCTTAAAATACAGGGTCCTCTCAGACTCCAAAAGGTTTGACACTTATACTGACAATATGCTACTCCATTAACCAAACGTGAGTCACACACCTCCAAATCAAGGGGGAAATAAATTCTTCAACCAAAGAACCACCATGCCCACACTAAGTCTCTGGTCAAGTAAAGGAAATGTGGCGTGGGGTCCTGTAGCACTCAAGAGGTATTGGCCAATAAACTCCCTGTGACCTTAATATTTCAACAAAGGAGATAGCTCTGAGTGTAGCCACAGTTTACTTTCTCTTTAGCAGATCACACATAAACTTCTACAAAGAGTCAAACGTAACACAGCGTTTTCCACACAGCCCGTGGTCTCCTGAGAGGTCGCAGTGACGGCTACGCCTCCGATGCGCCTGAATCTGGGAGCAAAGCGGTTTCCCAGCTGTAGCAATTCTCAGTAAAACACAGTCGGATCCAACAGGCAGCCAGGAGCTCTGAGCTCCAGCCCTCAACTATCACCACGACACAAATGGAGAAGAAAACAAGAGCACAGGACACAGTGAGGGGTTTGGTCACTCACTCGTAAAAAGGAAATGACCGTGTATATTCACAGGAAAATCTGCAATGAGACACAGTCTACCAGACCCGATGGCATGGGTTTTTCAGTGCGGCACCATCACTTGTATGTATGGGTACAAGTTATTTCTGTAATATTCTCTGCACAGTAACCTGGGGAACCTTCCTGCCAGGAACATTGATCCCCGTTTAAATTTTAAGCCACACACCAAGTAATCCGATTTGTCATTGGAACAATTCTGATGCATGTTAATAGAAATAACACTCAGAGTGTTAGTTTTAAAATTCCCACGTAAGAGATGAATCCAATTAACCTCATCCACCAAACGTCTTCCAACAAAGAAAATCAGGAAGACTTCGGCATTTCTCTCCTCCCCTTTCAACTCAGAACCAAAATGAACCAACCCTTAAAATCATTTGAATTTCTATGAAAGTAAAAATTTTAACCATCTTAAAGTTTTTTTTTTTGATTTCCATAAAATTTCCCCTTTTGATAGAAGTTGATATGAGTAGTAAGATCTTATTTCTCCAGCACCATTTTGTCTCCGGAAATCTGAAACAAGGCACCCCCAAACCCTCAAACTGAAATGCACTACAGCAGGGAGGGAAAGGATTCTCGGGTGGGTCCCCGGGGGATGGGGGGCAAAGCCCCGCATTAAATTCTCTCCGCCTGAGCCCCAGCTCTAGAGAAGGGCAACTGCACTTGAAAGCTGTCCAGGGTGAGCTCTCTTGGGGTGCCGCTCGCCAGAGGAGAATTTGTGTCTCTCAGTTAGAAGGCTCAGGAGATTTCTTAGGGCTCCCCGGGACGCTCGACACGCTGTAAATCTACATTTCAGGTGACCTGCAAGCCATCGGATCCCTTCCCCTTACCGAGGCTTTTCCTGAGTGGCTTTCAGGACCCGAGCGCCCAACAGGCGGCGAGGAAAACACTCGCTAAGTTTTCAAAACCGGGGCAATTCCTGTTTCACAGAAAGCGAGTTCGGGTTCCATTTGAGAAGCAAAGTCCCGACTTCTGGGGCCTCACTGTCCCCGAATCTAAATGTGTAAACGTGACCGGCCGCGGCGCACCCTCCCCGCGGTCTCAGCCCCAGGCGGCGGCGGCGACCCAAGTCAGTGCCGTCCTCTGCGCGCTCCAGGCGCGGCGCAGCACCGGCACCGGGACAGCGAACCTCACCGCCCGCCCTCCCTTTCCTTTCTGCTCCTCAAAATTAAAAAGAAAAAAAAAGTGTATCAGTGACCCCAAGTTTTCCTGCTGAAATTCAATTTGAAAGCACTCACGTGGACTCGCGCGTCGCGCTCTGGGGGCCGAGACGGATCCTCGGGGCGCAGCGCAGCCGGGAAGCGGAGCTCGGGAGCCCGCGGGTGCCGCTGGGCCGCGCGCTGTCGCCGGGTCGCCGCGGGCCGGGGCGCGGGCACTCGTCAGCGCGCCCCGAGAGCTGGGCGGCGGGCTGCTCCCGGCTCCCTTTCACAATGACTTCCTGAAGTTGCTGCGCGCATTGTTCCCCATTTCCCCGCCGCGCGCCCGCCCCCCGCCGGCTCCGACCCGGCGTCGCGCTCCTGGCCGCCCCGGCCCCGCGCGCACAGCGCCGCCCGCGGCAGCACCACTGTCCCCGCGCGCCCCAAAACTTAGCGGGCGTCGGTGCTCGGCCCGCGGCGCGCACGACTCGGCCGCCCCGGGACGCGGACCGGGGCCCCGGGACGCACAGGACGCACGTCCGTCCCGTCCGTCCCCGTCCCCGCCCCGCCGCGGCCCCGCTTGCCCGGCCGCAACTCCGGGCCGCGCGCAAACTTTGCGCCCCGGGCGGCGCGGACAGTACCTGCCGGGGCCGCCGCCCACCTTAGCCCGCTCGCCGCGCGGGGCCCTCGCCGCGCGCCGCCGCCTCCCCTGCGCGCACCGCGTCGCCGCGCCTCCTCGCGCCAGCGCCGCATCGCCCCGGGCCGCCCCGCTTGGCCGCGACGCCGCGGGACCCGCGCGTGACCCGTGGGGGCGCGGCGCGTGAAGATCGCGGGCGGGGACGGGGACGCGCACCACTGTGGGCCCCGTGGGCTCGACCCGCGGGGACCCCGGGGACTCGGACGCTGGGAAGTGATTTCCCCTTGCGCCTGGCAGCAACCCGGAGCGCCCAGCTCCACGCCCGGGACCGGGACCCTTGTAACTATCCGACTCGGAGTCCACAGCACCAGTGCCCATCCGAGGGCGGGAAGGGAGACTCCGCAGCATGGAAAGTGTGCTGTCTTTTCCCAGACAACCAATGGAATACCGCTCGGCTCTTCCCTCCCACCGGCTTGGCACAAGTTCACATGGGGCCCTCCGAGCTGGCGGGCCGTGTGCACGCGTGGGGAGCCAGGCAGTGAGGGCAGCTCCTGCGGCCAGCTCCCGGCGCGGGGACACAGGGGTATCCCGAGGACCCCAGGGTTCTGATGCTCAGTCCAGCAACAGCGTAGGAACCCTGGAGTCCACAGTCACGGGGGTATGGCCGCCTGGTCCCCATGGGTGCGGGTGGTCAGGTAGGGCACAGAGATACCCTGTGCGGGACCCAAAACAAAGACCAGAGCAGCGCTGAGAGGAGGACAGTCACACGGAAAAGGGTGCAGGAATCAGAGGCAGGCAGTGTGGGCAACGGGAAGGCGCAGGCCTTCCAGGCAGGGAGTGGTTCCACCAGCAACAGGAACGGGTGGAAAATGTCACTTGAGGCGGCTGTGTGACTGAGGACAGAGCCGTCCAGCAAAGCCGCGTCCAGGCCCAAGAACCCCAGTGTCCTGCTTTACTTCTACTACCAAGTCCTTTCTACCCAAAAAGACCCAGCTGACACTTGGACACTTTTTTCCTGGACAACTCAGGCAGCACCTGCTATTCTGTTCTTCCAGGCAGATGGTCTGCTCCACCCAAGCCAATTGACTGCCAACACCAAAGCAAAAGGAGGCTGGACTAGCCAGCGGCCTTTCCACAATTTCCAGTCCCCTTCTTCACTCTGTGACCTCGGTCAGGTTCTCCAGAGTCCTGAGTGCCCCTGACTGCAGGAATCCACATCACGAAGCCCGTGGTCCTCAGCATTCAGGGAGGCAAAACCCAGAAAGCACAAGGCTAACAACGCGGTTGGGAAGGGACTTGTGGCATCCCCCACTCATGGGCGAAGGGGTCCCCTGAGCCCTGGAGGGTGTCTGCTGGGGTGTGGATTCATCCCCTGAAGGACTCAGGCCAGGTCCTCCACCAAGGTGGGATACTGTCCTTAGTCCTTGAGCTCTCCCAGCTGTTTCTCCTCTCTAAGTTGGTTTCCTGCTTCGAATTTGGTGGCTGTAATGTCACCTTTCTCGTGCAGTTGCTGATCAGTTGGGATCCTAGGTGGAAGTGTTTACTTACTAAGTTACCAAATCTTTTGAAAGCACATTGTCAAAAATAAAATAAAATGAAATAAAGACCACCAAAGGAATTAATCAAAGGCTCCTTACTTAGAGGGTGGCACTGGAAAGGAATTTAAAGGAGGGTGAATTTTGGAGAGTAGGGTGATTGAGGTGATAGAAGAGGTCTACAGTTTTGTTTCAGCGAATAATTTGACTTTTCAGCTTAACTTTCTCATCAGCAGGGCACTCATCCTCTTTCAAAAATGTGTTGATGGGATTAGGAGAAGCTGAGAGAAATCCTGTCTGAAAGTAGTTGTTATTGTAAGTATAGTTTGAAAGTATAGTTTGCTCCGATTTTTAAAAATCTGTTAAGCAGCAGTGATATGTTCATTTATTTCTCCTTCAATGATTAGGACACAGCAAGAACATTTTCAAATAACAGGAATGTTTTCTTTTTGCTGTTTTTTTTTTTAAAAATAGCGAGGTGTGATGATGCTCACTTGTAATCCCGGCACCCTGGAAGGCTGAAGCAGGAGGCTGGCAAGTTTGAAACTAACCTGGGCAACTTAGTGATTTAATGAGATTCTGTCTCACAATAAAAAGTAAAAAGGGCTGGGGATGTAGCTCATTGAGAAGGCGCTAGGTTCAATCCTCAGTGTATAGATTTTAAAAAGTGTAAACAGTTAGCTTTCTCTGATGTTGACTTAAGACAGCCTGGGTAGTTCTGTCTGGAAAGTCACATGGGCGCGAAAAGGAACCCAGGAGGAGGGTGAAACTGTGGCGGCACAAACCGTTCCTTCACTTTCTTTTTCCCAGTTTTCCTGCTCGCCAGCTTCTGCCTCTGCCAGTTGCTGGCTCTGGCGAGGTCCCAGCTCCCTTTTCTTGGTTTGGGTGGAGCAGCAGCTCTCCCCTGCAGCTGGAAAAGCAAAGCCAGGGTGGGGGAATCGAGGCTCCCTCGGGAGGTGCCTGGCTGGGAAGGGCACCTCTGGGCCCTCAGTCTGCACATCTGGGGGCTGCCTGGTGCCTAGCGGCTCCCAGTTCAGCAACACACAGAAATTCACGTGTGCTACTGGCCTTTCCCATCCAGACCAGACTCACATGACAGGGATCTGCTGCAGCTGACACCAGGTTCTTCCCGCTTCTCCAGAGCTCTTTCTCTTTATTCCTGTTGGTCTTTGTACAGAAAATGTAGTTCAGTTTTCAACAGCAGTGAATTTTCATCAGTGTCATTGGGTTAGAAGAGATCAGAAGCTAAATTGAGTCAGATTCAGTGATTTAGTGGAGAGGGATTTGCACAGGAAACTTTCTTCTGGGGAGTATTAGAAGCGTTCTGGGTGAATTGAGGAAAGGTGGATATCCTGCTCACCTCAGCAGAAGCAAATAAAGGAGACAGCCAGCTTGGGTCACGCTTGGTTGCTTTTGCTGCCCAGCAGGAGGACTGAGACACTGTATCTGAAGGTGTGAAGACTTCTGGGAGCGTGCATTCATTCGTTTGTTCACCAGGTTTGCCATTCATTCATTAACTCATTCATTCACTTATTTATTGGAGGCAGTGTCTGACACACTGTGTGTCACAAGAAAGCTACACCTGGTTTTGTCTCTTAAAGGGCTCACTGCCTTAGGCCAGGGATTTAACTCAGTGGCTCAAGCACTTGCCTGGTAAGCATGAGATCATGAGTTCGATCCCCCATACCAAAAACAAACAAACAAACAAACAAAAAAAAACACCTCACCATCTAGAGGCATAAGTGGACAATGACTTCCATGCTGCAGAACGTGACACAAGCCCTTTGGAACACGGAGGGGGCAGGCAGCAGCTGCAGAACTGTGAGGTTCTCAGGAAGGAGGGGAGGAGAAGACGCAGCGTCAGGAGGTGCTTTCTCCTGAACCCAGGTGGGAATGCCCAGAATGAGCCCCCCGGGGTGTTGTAACAACGCCTGCACCAGCAGCCCAGCTAGCCAAGGGCATCTCCCAACTTTCCCCACCACGCAGTGGAGCCGGAGTTCCTGTTCACACTGTGCACAGTGCTGGAGCCTGGAGAGGGCAACCTGCCTCGGCCTGACAGCAAGCCGAGAGCCTGGCAGGTGGGATGTGTTTGAGACAAGCTGTTTGGATCCGTTCTCTGTGAGTAACTAGGATTCTCCATGCCTTGGTTTCTTGTTCCAGAAAATGGGAATGGTATGGTGAATATCATCTACTAGAATGGCAATAGCACCTTCCTCAGGAATGAGTAAGGTCTAAGGTGATGACGCATCTTCCCGGGTCCCTGGAAGATGCTAAGCACTGCTCCACAGTTTGAGGAATCTGTTTGGAAGTGGTTGGACCGGGATGCCCATCCCCACAACCTCACCAGCTGACTCTTCCCTGCTGGCCCCCACGCTGCCCATCCGTTTCCTAGGTGAGAATGGGAATTTCTCAGGCTCCTGTCTCCTGTACTCCTACCCCCACCGATGGGAAACTTTCTCTCCAGGCGTTTTAACATTTTTTATTCCTCCTAGGACCAAGTTTTCAAGTCAGGTAGTACTAAACATGGTAAAGATTTCCAATGGGCATGTCCAGGACAGATTGTTTCCTGAATAGGCTTTCCTATCTCTGAAGTCCACAGACATTTAGGGTAGTTATTTCTGTACTATTATAGCAAGTCCTTCTCTTTGGTGTTTGCAAATATTTCCTGTGCTGTCTTTGAAGAAAGCAGGATGCTTTGGGGAGAAGAGCTTGAGCCGTGAGGTGTGACCAGAGAGAGGATCCTGGAAGTCTTGGTTTTCGCCCCACCCCCTAGGAAAGGATGCGATGAGCTTGGCTGAGTTACTTCACCCCCACAGCAGGGAGAACAAACCCTGCTTCATGAGGAGAGCATGGTATGAATGTCCCGTGCTGACCGCGCCCGTGTCCTCTCCTGTCCCCTGCTCGGAGGTGCGGACCAAGATTCTTGGAGCTGACTGGAGGAGAGGCACAGTGTGGACAGGGGCCTGTTCCCAGCTTCTCAAGTGGGTTAGTAAAGAGAGTATTCCTCCTTCAGAGACAGGCTAGGGACAGTGCATTCCATGCAGTTCAAGCAAGTTCTGGCCAATGCCAAGAGCAGCAGCTGAACATAAGTCTAGGCTTGGGCTTCAAAGGAGTTGCCCCCACCCCAGAGACATCATGGACCTGGTTTGCGGAAGACAATTTTTGGCAGACCCAGGGTGGGAGCTGGGGATGATTGGTCTGGAATGATTCAGAGGGGTCACCACCTAGATCCCTCTCCTGCATGGGGACACAGAAGGGTCTGCGCTCCCCTAAGGATTTAACACAGCTGCCGATCTGACAGGCCGTGGAGCTCCAGCAGAAATGCCAGGGACGCAGAGGACACGTAGATGGTCCAGCCACTTGTCCTCTGCTCACCTGGGCCCAGCTCTGAGTGCTATGAGTCCACAACCCGGGGAATCAGCACCCTTGATTTAAAAGTCACTTAAAAAAAAAAAAAAAAAAAAACTCTTCCTCAAGCATTTGCTTTGACCCTGATGCCATCCACAAGGTAGACCTTCAGAAGCCTCCCTGGCCTGATTTTTCTGTGTCTTCATCAACTCCTTCTCAGTCTCCTTTCCCAAACACTGGAGCTCCCCAGGGCAGCCCTGGACAGGCTTCCTGCATGATCAGTGCCTGGAGGCCTCTGCAGTGTCGGTTTCCAGGTCCTCTTTGCTCTGATGGTGCAGCTCCTGCGGTCTTCATGGTGCACGGGTCTAACAACCTCTCACCTGCACCGGGTTCTAGCCGAATCCCCGGTTGTCCCCCTCAGAGCCAAGGGTCTTCAGCCTCCCTCTTCTCCCTGCACAGCACCTGGGCACTGCAGAGGGCAGAGGCTTGGAGCCGCTCTACTGCAGGACTTGCTCTTCCCATCTATTCTGCCGGGAGCGCCTGTCTCCTCTCATTCCCTGATGATGTTTTTATTTTCCTTTTTGGGGACTGGTGGTCACACTGAGGCCCACAACCACGCACACTGGGCAAGTGCTGTAGTACCAAGCAGCCTTCTCCCGCTCTCCTGGCCTCTGTAGCCAGGGTGGACATCAGATTACTGCTGTCTCCAAGAGGTGGTGGCTCTGTCCCTCCCTGGCCATCTCCCGCCACTCTGCCCTGGCTCTCATCCCTGAAGACTCTCTCTGCCTGCCTCTGCCTTTGCGCTTCCTGTTCCTCCTTCCAGAAGTTTCTTCCCTTCCCTGGGTATCTGCAGCCTGAGCCCTTCCCTGTCAGAGAGCTTGCTCAGTTGCGTGGGGCTCTGCTCCTGTCGTGCCCGAGTTCCCTCTGAGACTTCCCTCACTCCCCCTTTCCTATGTTTCTCACAGCACTGGGCACCTCGTAGCCTGCTAGCTAATTAACAGCTGTTGTGTGTGTTCATCATAAGAGTAGAGATTTGTTTTTCTTTCTCTCTCTCTTTTTTTTTTTTTTTGTTCATTTTTTTTCCACATTGCCTCGGAGCCCAGAACAATCAACAGATATTTCTATTTAATGGTGGGACTTGGAAGGGCTTATCTGATTTTCGAATGCAAGAGACGAATTTCTGTTTAAGTAACAGGGCAAGGAGTTGCACATTTATTTTCCAATGTGCATAGGAGTTGTGTTTTCCCTGTGCTGCGGCTAGAAGCAGGGCTGTCTCTTTCCACCTCTCTGTCCCTGCTGGGGTTCCGGGATCATGCAGTGTTTTTTCTTGACACATTGATGTCCTCTTAGAGGTAAAGGATTTGGCAAGGTGTGTCTCAAGCGTCTTTTCTTCTGAGTCTACAGAAAAGTTATCACTTAATTTGTACTATCTGAATTTATTCATTATCCTCTTCATCTTTTGTTTATGTTCCAAAAAAGAAACAAAGCATAATTTCAAAATATATCAGCTCGATATCAAGCCAAACTTGTCCTTTATGTTCTGGTTTTATCAGACAAGTATCCTAAGTGATTCAATAAACTCGTATTTCTACAGGAAAGAATACAGATCATAATTTAGTAAGGCAACAAATAGAGTTTTCCCTAAATTGGTGATTCAGAAATTATTTACAGATATCATGTATTCTGTAACTATACACAGTCCAGTGCAATGTATTCTTTTAATATTTACTCATGATATTCTTATTACTTACAGATATGTTTTCTAATGAAGAAAAAGAACTCATTTTCTGTGATATGCACCTCAGAAACTGGAAACTTTATTTCCACTTCAGAGCTCAAATTCACAATTTTCTTTCACTTACACAGTGTTTTGCAATTAAGCTGGAGGGTTGATTTCTCATTATAATATCCCTTTATTTTCTATGATTCATCTTTTAAACATTTTCTGCAGGGCCAGGTGTTTCTGATAAAGTTGTACTGGATGACTCCACATTTTGGGAGAAGGGAGAGTTTTGATTTACAGGTGATAGCAGAGGCTACTATTAAGTAAGAGATTATGCAGAGTGAAGATCCATCCTTGGGTACGAATTGAGGATAAGGGACATGTACAGATTCACAAGACAGTTGACTACACTTGGGGGCACATCCCACGGCCCTTGGAAGATGATAAGCCAAGGCCTAATGCAGGGGCAGAACCAAGGCAGCCAACTCTGTTATTTAAGGTGGAATATGTGTTCGTGGATCATCTAACAGTCAGAGTCTATATACTATTTTAATTACCTTACTATCAGATTGCTCATTATTGGTGGAGCAAAAAAGTCCCACTTTCCCCTACTTCTCCGGCCTGTGAGCCCTCCTCACCCTGCTGTGAAGGGCAGCTTTTGGTTCTTTGGGTTCCAATGCTATTAAACCCGTAAGGCATAGAGTGTTGTACCAAGTGATTGATGTCATTTGAGCTGGACTACCTGATGGATCTGCATTCTCACAGCGAATCCAAAGGCAGCGGTCGATAATCATACACTTGGCTGGAGTCCTCCTCTGCAGCGTGTTCCATCTCTACCACCGGAACGTGCTGGGCCATCTCTCCCATGCATATTTCCTCTCACTCCTGGAGCTCCTGTTGACTTCTCTGAAAGCTCCTGCGCCTTGGACAGCAGTGTGGCAGCACGCACAGCACTTGAAGGGTGATTTATGTTTGCAGGGCTTTTGAGAGAATCAGCAAAACATATTCAGACAGTTGAGCCATGTGATTCTTACTTTGTAGGTGAGGTAACTGAGATAAAGAAACCTCCCCAAATGAGGACATTTTTTTGTCTTAGAAAAAGGCAATAGAGCTGCTTCTGGATGATCCCAAACTGATCTTTGATAAGTGATCTTCTCAAAAATGATGTTGAGCATTTTGCTTACTGGGCAGAAATGGCATCAAGTAGAGACACCCGTGCTGGTGGAAAATGCTCCCACCCCTCTGTGATGATTCTGTATCTATATTAGTTAAGCTGACTGACGTAGGGAGGCAGGTGAGACCAATTTGGTGCCCTACTTCTCCTCAGTCAAGGCAGACAAGGGCTTCACGCTCATCACCATGGCGTTGCCTTGAGTTGGCCTCTGCCCATTTCTAGTGGGAACCAACGGCACCCGAGGAAGGCTCCCCTGCCTGCCTTGCTTCTTTGCTCCATTTGGGATAACTTTGCAGGGGAATGATTTCCCAGGTATAATAAATTTAGGAGCCTCCCACAGTGGAACTGACAGCAAAGGCAAAAACTGTCAGCCCGCCTCCCCCCGCGGTGGGAAACTTCTCGAGGATTTCCCAGCAGTGCATTAGGCAGCGCTGTTGTGCGCGTTTTGAGACTTCACGTCTTCCATTAACCAATTCTCAGACAGAAGACCAGTGTCTTCATTTCCCATGTTGTTGAAGTACTTTACATAGACTCTAACCCAGTTGCTAAATTGCTTGAATTTGTTAAATGTACAAAAGGGCCTACTCCCCGTTGATGGAGTGAAAGTAGATGTTTGATTAAGCAGCAAGCTAGATGAGCTCCCTGCCCCCCTCTGGATGTGTTAAGGGAATGTGTTTGAAACTCTGCGCTCAGTTCATGCCTTTCAGAAGGGGAGGGAAGAGGGTATTTAACAAGGTTAATAATGACAGAAAGAGGAATTGACACCACAAAAGAAAAAGAATCATTCTAGCATTCCGTGACAGTTCAAAGACAGATGTCGTTGGCTAAGTGAGAATCACGTAGACTTGGGGGTAATATACACCTTCTATGCATATGGATTAGTGAAAGCAGACTGTCAAGTTGGGGAGTGTAAGATTGTCAAATATGAGACATAGCTGCAGAAAACCTGGAGAACTACTTACTATTTATTTCTTCACTTAAGAACCCAATCCTGTTGTCTTCACAGACAAAAGACTAACTACTTTAAGGACAGAGTCAGGCCAAAGGTGGGATGGGACCAGAGCTTTATACTGGGGTTTCCTGAGGACACCAAAGTTTAGGTTCTATTCTCTTTTGAAGTCCATTTTTGTCTTAGCCCCATTTTTCACTGCTGCCTTTGTTTAAGAAGATATTTATTTGTTCATTGGGGCCATGTGTAATCCCATCTTCTTGATGTCCACCGTGAGCAAATCAGAATTGCCATTGCTCTGAACTCCGATTCAGAAAGTCGCATTTGAAGTCACCTGGAATTAGTGTAGTAATGGCAGTCTAACCTTCTGAGTTGATTTTTAGGGTCTGACATAGTGTGAGATGCTTTGGGGAGGCCACGGTGGCCTTCTGTGTGAAGGCAGTAGCTTTGGCAGGTGGAGAGTGCTACCAGCCAGTAGCACTCTCGTTTGGTTTGGTAGATGGAAGTCAGAAGACTGTTCTGGGCCATGATTCTCCCTCTAGGCTCAAAGGACCATTCAGGTCACCCTCCTAAGCTTTGGTGTCCCCATTCACAGGATGAGAGTAGTTGCCAAAATGGTCTTTGTGAACTGCCTTCCTGGGATTCCACAGCTGAGCTCAGCCTTGGTGATATGCTGCCACGAGGCTGGTGGAGAACTGAAAACAGCCTTGGAGGGAGAGCTTTGTTAGTACTTACCCACTTGTCACCTGGGGAGCCCTACCTCTGTGCTTCTCCATACCATCCTGCCCCAATGAGGGTCAAGCTCTAAGGGCTAACTATGCCCAAACGAGCCCAAGCTCACTCCAGCCTCTAACACACATGACCACAACCGCTCATTCTGTCACTTCCCAGCCTGCCGTGACCAGACCCCCATGGCTAGGGCTGCATGAGTAGTGCTAAAGAAGTCCCAAATTCTCCTAACCTGAAGCATCAACAGGACACAAGCATCCAGCTGACCTTTATCTGTGCAGTGTCGTCACAGAGGAGGTTTACGTGTCTTGCTAGCGGCATGGTTTTCCTGGGAAAGTCCTCCTGAGTAAAAGAGCACAGGCACCTGCTGTGGACCAGAGTTCTGGGAAGGCTGCCGTGGCACGGGCAAAGGGAGATTTAATGAAGATGAGTTAATGGGGACTAAAATAAGTGTATTGATCTGGGGGAAATCCTGAGCACTGCTGTGAGTTGGCCCATTTTGGTAAATGGGAAATACTTTGGGGAAAACCCATAACTTCCCCAGATGCCTATGTAAATGCCTACACCATGGAAAATGAGCAGGATGAGCTCGCGAGTTCAGCAGGCACTGCCAGTTCCACTGGAATAGGTGGTGGGAAAATAAGAATTCCAGCTGACTTCAGACCCAAAGTCTATCAATGTCTGATGTGGAAAAACCAACATGTGAAGAATGTGGGAAAACTGCTGAATGAAGAAAAAACAACCTGTGAGGAGAGAGTATCATAAATATTATAGAAATATGTTCAAGAACCTTTGAAAAATAAATGGATGGGATTGTTTCTGATTAAATCCTCCAGGAAGACAGCCAGGGAAGAGACCATGGGTGGTGTTGAGTGATTATGAAATGGGACTGCATCATTCACAAGGGTCTCAACATGTAATTTTCTTAGCATTAAAGTGGCTAAATTGGGAAAATGGTACATGGGTGTGTGTCAAAATGTCTGTATTAATGAAAGATGAATACACCAGTACTTACCAGGGAATGTACTTCACTTATAACAACAGTAATATATTCAAAAGGCATTTGAGAGTGGAAGCCAGATTAGTAGTATCTGATAATAGTTGAAGACAGGAAATATCTATATGGGGGTCCCTATGTAGTTGTCTCTCGTTTTTTTTTTTAGGGATGGTTAATTAATTAATTAATTAATTTATTTTTTAAACTTATAATATCAAGTGCATTTCTTAGAAAAGAAGAAAGTTATGAAATATCCTCATATCTTACCTTAAGAAATTAGAAATAAAAGACAGAATAAAACAAAAAATAAATAGAAGAAAATAATAAAGATCAGAAAATACAATCCCTTATCAAAATGCCAATATTATTTTTTATAAAATTTAACATTTTGATTCTTACATTTTTGTAGAAATACAAAAGACTCAGAATAAGCTAAACAACTTTGATAAAGGAACAAAGTTAGAGTTCTAACCTTCCCCAATCTCATGACTTATCACAAAATCACATTAATCATGACAAAACAGTACTAATATCAAGATAGACAAACCACCAAGGTACCAGCATGAGGTCCCAAAATAGATACCCACATAACAGACAATTGATTTCCGACAAAGATGCAAAAGCAATTAAATGGAGAAAAGATTGTACCTTCAATAAATATAGTAGAACAACTGGCTATCCACATGCAAAAAACCTAAGTCTTATAGCCCAACAAAAATTTCTTAAGACATTCAAAAGTCAACTCAAAATGGTTCACAGTGGGTTAGCTAAAACAAAGGCAGGTGTGACCTAAGTCATTGCTTTGGGTGAGGTCATCCTTTCTGGGAGAAAAAGCCAGGGACAAGGTGTAGAATGGAAGGCAGAACCTACAGAGGTGTTCAGTGAGTGGAGACATTGAATTTGCTTCTGAACAGGCCAAGTGGACTACTAAGGAGGCCATTGTGCTTCTTTTTACTTGACTATCTTAACTTCTTATATATATATATATACATACACATATACATGTTTTTTCTTTCAGCTTGTCATGCTAAGTTGTCTCTAATTTTGTATCAATTTAAAAAGTATTTTTAAGCAAGAATACAATTATTTAAATACAAATGGGTATCTTCAGATAGTATTTGCAATAAATAGAAATGAATGATTAGATTTTTAATATGTGAAGAGCTCTTACAAATTAGTAAAGAAAACAGTAAAAGTTGGCAAAGGATTCAATTGTACAATTTACAAAAGAAATACAGAAAGATCACTAAGTGCAAAAAAAATCTAAATGTACTAGAAGATAAAAGCTGAACATTAAAATAAATCATGAGATACAACTGTCAAATCTCAGAGGCCGTGGAACCCTGGAACTCTAGGGAGACTTGGCCCGGGACATCAGGATGGCTCGGAGTGTGAATTGAGCTGTCGAAAGTGTTGTTTTGCTCATGATTTTGAGGAAACCGTGCAGAGACAACTCCTGATGTAAGGAAATCTGTGTGCACATGTTTGACGTTCTTCATTAGAATGAGGCTTTTAGAAAGCAACTGAAAAAAAAACCCTAAATGCTCACCACAGATAAGATAGAATTTGATAGATTAATGCAAATGAGTGTTCTGGGGGCTGTTGAAGTATAGACATGTGTCTGTTACTAAGATGGAAAGATACCAAACTGCATAGCTGAAAATTGCAAGCTGTGAGATATGTTTAAGCATTTTATAGATATTTTGTACACATAGCTGAAGGCGAGTCGCTAAACAGTGAATACAACCTATGGATAGGAAGTGCTTGAGTGACTTAGACCTTCTTCTTGACAATGTTCTCTATCGACTCTACCGCATTACTAGTTACGTGTAATGTAATAGTCTGCATTCTCTAGAGAAACAGAACCAATAGATACCTGTGTAGATGCAAAGTTATTGTAAGGCAATCAATTGGTTCATGAGAACAGAGAAACTAGCAGGCCTCAGGATCTGCTATTCGCAGCCTTGACACCCAGTTATCTCAGTGGTGTAGTTCAGAGTATTGGTGTCCAGCAGAAGGAGTCAAAGAATGTCCCAACTCAAGCAGAGAGTGAGCGCGCACACAGCTCTGTCCTTCTTTCTCCTTTTTCTTCTTCCAGACCCTCAATGGATGGTGCGAAGCCCACCCACTTTTGTGAGGATGACTCCCTTTCCTGGATCTGATGATGCTACAGCTGATCTCTTCTGGAAACGTTCTAACAGATACAGCTGTGCTTCAGTGTGATCAAAGATGTAAAATTAATATTATCAGGAAAGCTGCATACCTTCACAAAATGTATTTGCGAGAACTCGTTTGATTTTCCTTGTAGAATTAAAAAAAAACTTTTATGAAGAACCCAAACTGGGTTAAACTTGTAGACTATCATATGAAAATTGATTCATTTTTGAAAGAGAAAGTAAGTATGTAATAAAAGATTGTTTTGAGTATATAACAAAGAATTTTTTAAAAATTCATTTAGGTCAAAAAGATAAATGAGTCTAAAAGTGCTGGATGCAGGTATTTTGAGAGCCTATTTGAGAGCCAGATTTATTGATTTGACCAGAAAAGTAAAAAAGAAAGAAATAAAAACCCTAGATTTTCAAAATTTTTCATTTTTTGAAAAAAAAACCCAAATTGCACAATCAAATGATAAGAAAATAACACTAGTTATTACACCATGTATCATTATGTTCAATGTAGTTACTCAGAGAACAAGACATAAATCAAAAAGGTTTATTGGAAAATAATCAATACAACTCGGACACACATGAAGTTTGGAAGGACACATAAATATGTCTCTAAATGCATTTATGATGAGACTGTCACATATATTGAATTATAAGCTCCAATATCCACGAAGGCCAAATTGAGTGAAAAGAAATGAAAAAACAGTACATCCTTGAACCATCTTGCAAAAATTAAACTCTGGAGGAACACATGGAGGTGGGAAACACTCCCTCCCCTGACCACAAAGAAAGCTCAAAACACCAGAGGGGTGTGGTAACCCCTGGAATCCCAGCACTCTGGGAAGCTGAGGCAGGAGGATCAAGTTCCACCCAGCCTGGTAACTTCGTGACTTAGTGAGACACGGTCTCAAAATAAATAAAATGAGGTTGGCTATGCAGCTGAATGTGAAAGCCCTGGGTTCATTTCTCAGGAAACACACACACACACACACACACACACACACACAAGAAAGGGAGAGAGAGAGAGAAAGGGAAAGAGAGGGAGAGAGGGAGAGAGAGAGAGAAAGAGAGAGGGAGAGATTCTTTTTATATGATGACACCACATTGGGAAATAAAATTGACCTCATAAAAATTTAAATCATATTTTTAAAAATATTTACTGTCATTTTGTGAATATATATATATATATACACAAATATATATTCACAAAAATGTATTTTGTGGATAGATAGTACAGAGAAGATAGACGATAGATGTGTGTGTGTGTGTGTGTGTGTGTGTGTTTGTGTGTGAGAGAGAGAGAGAGAGAGAGAGAAAGAGAGAGAGAGATCAAATCTCCCACCGCACTCAGGTGCCGTTCATGGCGGTATGCACACACACGAAGTTATACAACCGTCACCACTGCTAAGTGTATGCCACTCCATTTAAAAGCCGATGCCCTTCGAGTAGCCACTCCATTCACCCCTAACCCCAGCCCTTGGAAATTGCTAATTATTTTCTGCTCCCTCAGTCTTCCTGTTCTGCGTCTTTCACACAAACGGGGTTGCGCGCTGTGCGGCCTCCATGTCCGATTCCTGCTCTCAGTGTGCTGCTGAGCGCCATCCAGATCGCCCCGGGATCCACCCTTGCCACAGGCGAACAGTTCCCGTCGCGAGGACCTGTCACATTACCTTTATGCATTCATCCGCTGATGAGTGCTGTCGGGTTGTTTCTACCCTTTGGCGCGAGTGACTACAGTGGCTATAAACACATGTGTGCTGTTTTTGTCTGGGACTGGGCTGGTTGGGTCCATGGTAGTCCTGTGCCCAGCTTGTCGGGGAAGCACCGCTTCCCCAGAGCGGTCCCCCAGCACTCCTGAGCGTTCCGATGTCTTCGGACCCTGTCAACACTTATTGTTTTCGTTCATTTTGAGTTGGAACCACTCTAGTGGTGGTGAGGTAATATATCATTGTGGTTTTTATTTGCATTTCCCTGATACCTAATGACATTGAACGTCTTCATGGGTTTGTTGGCCATTTGTAAACCCTGGGGAAATGTCTATCCAAGTGTTCTGACCTTTCTAAAACTGAGTTGTTTGTTCTGTTGTTGTGGAGTTGCGGTTGTTCTGTGTCCCAGGTACTTTGTCTCTCCTGGAGATACAATGTACTAGACTTTGCATATTCTAGTGCTGAGAATCGTGTCACTCTGTGGTTTGCAAATATTTTCTCTAATTCTACAGGTCCTGTTTTTACTCTCTTGATAGTGTAACCAAAGGTTTTAGATTTGATGAGGTCCAAATGATCTATTTTTTCATATGTGAGATATGCTTTTGGTGTTATATTTTAATTGTCAGTGTAACTGGATTTTGGGTATTTGTATTTTTCAATAAAAGAAACCACAGCATGTTTTATAATCAAAGATTATTTAAATGTTTTATCTTCCCCAAAAGATTGTCATTAAAATATTTATTTCCATTATTTATGATTTTTAAAAATGGTTATAAAGCCACGTTTGCAGTGTGTAATGTTTACGTTCCTTATGTGGAGTCGGTGCATGTGCATAACACATCTTAACCCTGTTCTCAGCACCCCCCATCTCCTTCCTGTGTGAGGAGGAATTATCTCCCTGCTTCCTAATATCTTTCAATTTGCTCTTTTTAGTGCATGTTCTCAATGTGTGTGGCAAAATGGGGCTTTAATGTAAAATGAAGAAGATAGGGATTTATTCTGGTTTTCATTTATTTTCTTAAAGAAAAACTGTGACGTGAAAGCTGGGGTTCTCCATGTCAGGAAGATGGAAGAGACTAAGAACAGGAAAGAGAGTGAGCACAGGTGCTTGTGAAAACTCGTATCTGCTCACTGCAGTTGTATCTAGTGCCTTGCAGTTTGGGATGATTAAAAATGAGAACAGGTTGTAGGCTTAGCTGTTACTTTTTCCTTGAGAAAGAAGAATAAAAACACAGTCTCCAACTCCACAAATTAATAAGTTTAATATTTAATGTCAATCCATAAGCTATGAGTAATAACCAGCCGGATTACTATTCACATGCCAAATAATTAAGTACATTTATTTTTAGTTTTACAAAATAAGGTTGTAATTTTAGTGTTTGAGAAAATTGATCAAAGAGAAATGCCAAAAAAGAAGCATTGTAGCCTTCTATCCAGAAATATTGTTATAGAATTTGCTGTCAAAAATCATAATTGGTAGAATAAAAAACATAATAGTACAAATGGCCAATAAATACATGAAAAAATCCTCACCATCACTGTCCATCAGAAAAACGCAAATTAAAACTACACTGAGATACCATCTTACCCCCCAAAAATGGCTATTATCAAAAAATCTAATAATTGCTATTGAGGATGCATGGGCTAAGGAACTCTACTGCATTGTTTGTGGGAATGTGAACTAGTAAAACCAGTGTGGAGATTCCTCAAAAAAACTAAAAGTAGGGATTCCATTCACCCTCTTCTAGGCATCTTTCCAAAAGAGTTGAAATGATCATATTGCAGGGATCCATGCACACTCATGTTTCTAGTGGCACAATTTATAATAGCTAGATCTTGGAAGCAGTATATGTACATCAACAGAAAAATGGATAAAGACAATGTAGTTACACACAATGAAATACTACTCTGCCATAAAGGAAGATAAGCTTCAGGCATTCATAAATAAACAGATGCAACTTGAGAACATAAAGTTAAATGAAGTAAGTCAGACATGCAATCTCAAATAGCACGTGGTTTCTTAATATATACAAATAAAGAGCAAAATAGAAGCAAGATAAATAGAAAGTTGGGAGAAGTTCAAATACTTCCTCAAATTACGAATTCTATTGTTTCAAAATATTCCAACATATATATGCTAATTGGTTTCTTTTATACTACTAATTTGTCTTAACTTTTTGAAAAGAAAGATTTGTGTTATTATCTGTTTGCTTCTTTTCTTGTAAGAAACTTCTTGGTTTATATTGTGTGTTATGAGTAACTACTCTGAAGACAAGAATAGACAGTGTAATAACTATTGTTATGCTCTTATTTGATTAAGAAATTTTATTTTTTCATAAAATTAAAAAGTGTAGAAGAATAGACATTTCACCAAAGCAAATATACAGATGACAGATGAGCACATTAAAAGTTGTTCAGCATCATCAATCATTAGTAGATTTCAGATTAGTGTAGGATAGCACAACATACCTGCTCCAATGGCAAAAATCCAAAATAATGACAACATCAAATGTTGGAGAGGGTAGGGAGCACCTGAAACTCTCGTTTAATGCTGACAGACTTGCAGGACAGTGCAGCCTTGTTGGAAATCGTCAGCAGGCTTTTTACTCCAGCCATATGATTAAGTAATCGCACAGCTTGGTGTTAAGGAAAACGAGTCAAAACTTACGTCCACACTGAAACCTGATCACAGATGTCGACAGCAGCTTTATTTGTAACTGCCCAAACTTGGAAGCCAGTAGGGTGTTTTTCAGCAGGGACATGGAAAAATAAACATCCTGACAATGGGATATTATTCCATGGTTTAAAAAGATGCGCCATCAAGTCATGAGAAGATACGAAGGAAACCTGAGTACACATTACTCTATGAAAGAAGCCCCTCTGAAAAGGTACATACTGCATGACTGCAACTACTTATATGACATTCTAGGAAAGGCAACTTATGGAGATAGTGAAAAGATCAGAGGCTAACAGGTGTTGGGGAGAGGGGAGGGTGTGTAGGCAGAGCACAGAGGATTCTTAAGGCAGTGAAATTACTCACCCAACACTGCTGATGTGTGTAAGTCCACAGCGGTACCCCACCAGGCTGAACCCCACTGTAAACTAGGCCCTTGGGTCACACCGATGAGTCAGTGTAGGGTCACACATGTGCCACTTGGTGTGGGTTGTTGATAGTGGAGGCAGAGGCTACGCGTGTGTGGGCGATAAGAGAAATCTCTGTATCTTTTTTCCGTTTTTCTTTGGACTTCAAATTGCTCAAAAAATAGCATCAATTAATAAAGCAAAGGAATAGCATGGAAGTTGTAGGCCTGTTCCAGAAGGCCAAAGGTAAATTATTATAGAAAATCAGGTCTCAGGGTCTTTGAATTCTCAAGGTGTGTTGCAATATGGCAGATTAATACTGAGTTGGCTCCCACTCTCAAACTTGAGGAAGCTATAGGAGTTAAGCAGAAACACACACTAACAAAAGCAGGCACGAGCATCTCTTTGGGACTGAGAGCTGTCTTGAACCCCTGTGCAGTAGGTTATTGCAGCTGGGAGGAGGGGCCAGAAGAACCCCCAGTCAGATGACAGATGGCAGAGAGATGTTCCACTTCTCTGTCTTACACTGTGTGACCTGGTGACAAATATTGCTCCTTTCATTTTTTTCCTTTCTCTCCCTCCCCTCCCTTTCATCCCTTCCCCTTCCACTTCCCTTCTTTTCCTTTGTTTCCATTCTTTTTCTTCATATGTTCTCAACAAAGGTTCAGAATGCAGATACCTGTATCTGTTGGATGATAACAGAGCAGGTAAAGAACTCACTGAATGTGAACACACACGGTAACCAGCCATGCAACAGCCCCATTCAGTCCCCATAGCTAGAAAATTATACCTACAGAAACAGCACCCCTTGCCCTGGCACTGCTGAACCCTCAGCAGTTATCCTCCAATTTGAGCGCCTGTCCCCACCACTCTCGGGGCTGATGGAAACAAATGGCTGGTTCCTACCCTGTTTCTGCTGCAGGAGACTGCGAGGACAGCCACACTGCACTGGATACCTGGTGCTGCTGGGGTCCATTCCTGGAGAACCACCATGAAAATGTTTCAAGGGAAACCTCATCAATGAATCTCCTGAGGTTCTGCAAGTAGGAGCTTAATGGAGTTGCTTTCTACTCTCTCCCCTTTCTTTAAACCCCTGGAGAATGCTGAAGGGTAGCATCTGCCTTTCCTAATTCACAGGGAAGTGGCCTATGCACTAGCAAAGGAGTGCATCAGACCGGACATGTGAAGGTCACAGCTGCACCCCGTAACAGACACAATAGTGCCGAGTGAGATAGCCAACACCAGCTGACAGTGTGGTAGAGCGCTAAGTAAAGGGTACTACACTGCAGACCGAAGGGCCCTCACCTTCTTTCCCAGCAGGCCGGCACCAGGTGCACCAAGAGGAGCTCTCCACACTCTTTCTTCTGTAGAGAATCATAGAAGTAGCTGTGTTCTGACCAGGGTCCTACTCTCTCCCAGGAGCCAGGCACTGAGCGGCCATTAAATCCCAGCTCTGTGCACCGTTCTGGAAGCCCTTCGTCACTTCATCTGATTGTTCAAAGTTCTTCTGATCATCATCTGCCTTTGGGTTTCCACGGAAGCAAGGATTTGAGAGCAGGCGATCTTTTGTGAAGGAAGCTGGAAAGTACCAGTGTGGAGCTGGGGGGCAGAAGGGAAGGAAGGAAGCTGGTGAGCTGCTTGGGGGCCTTTCTCAGCTGGTAACCACTGTGGGGGAGCCTGCAACATGTGTGGCTGGGAACCACTGACTTACTTAGCCCAGAGCAGAAGGCTGCTTTGGGGCATGGATGTTCCTGCACTTCCTGCTTCTTGGAATGGATATCCCTGCACTTTCTACTTCCGGGTGTGGGTGTTCCTGAACTTCCTGCTTCCGGGTGTGCCTATCTATGCACTTCCTGCCAGAGGTCCACGTGCAGTTGTGTGTGTGTGTGTGTGTGTGTGTGTGCATATGTGTGCACACATATGAGTCCAGGAGACAGGAGAAGGGCACTCACATCACCTGTACCCAACTTATTCCCAGTTCCCAGAAGTCTAGGGTGGGCTCCATGTGTGCGTGGGGAAGTCTGATTCTGACCAGAGAAATACCTGCTTCCTTCTCTGGTTATTGCTGTGTGAAATCTCTAAGTAGAATGTGCCCTTAATTAGAGATGAGAAATTTAAAACTGAGGAAAAATACACTAATTCTCACGACCCCTGAGAAGGGACTCAGGGGCTGTGAACCCCTGAAGCTGCCACCTCCTGTGTCTGAGGTTTTGTGTGGGAGTCAGTGTGGGTGAGGGGAAATGCATGGCACTTATGAGGATGTCAGCCAGGTCTGGGATGCAGTCAGCAACTGCACTCTGCTCCCTGCACCAAAGCTGGGGACTCCCGGTCCAGTGTGGAGGAAATGTGTTTGCACTGCTGTGCGATCTGTCCATGCAGTGAAGGTCCACGGTTCTATCTTCCCTAGGGGTTTGGGGAGGGTGTCAGAGGCGGAGGTCATATCTGGGTGGAGGAAAAGA